>MDKI01120891.1:0-24871 GCA_005239505.1 Nicotiana paniculata | reverse complement strand
CACACACACAAAAAAAAGACACCTTCTCTGTGGACACTCCCTTTTAAATCACAAATTTTACAATGCAATATAAACTGGAGAACAATAAGCAAATATTAAGAATCAAACACCGAATTCTTCATTAGAGAATGAAAGATTCAATACAAAAGATTGAAGCTTTTTACCTCCAAGATCATGGGGAAGTTGAGCTAAACTGAAACTCTAATCACTGACTTAACATCCAACCCTAAATTTATCACGCCTGCATAGACAATATTTTCAGTCAAAATCCATCATAACAGAATTATTGAAAATATGCATGAACATTCAAACAGCAAAAACTGAAAACTAAAACAAGAAATATTAACAGATAAAATAAAATAAAAAATAAAACAGAGAAGCAATTATATACCAAATTTAACCTTCTCTGTGATCAATGATTCACGTAAGCAAAACTTTACAATACTGACAGAATTACAAGGAACTATTGAACCCTCAAAAATTCACCAAATTAAATTCCAAAAAGATAATACAAGATCAATCTTTTTTACTTGCCTTTAATAGATAGATAAAATCAATGGGTAAAAATCAAATCTTGAAAAACTGGGTAAATTAAATGATGAGTTAAAAAATTACCCAAAAAAGAAAGAAAGAATAGAGAAGACACGACAAATTCAATTAAATTAGAAAAGATTTATAGTTTGGTAAACAAAAATGATGATTGTGAATAAAACAACAAAATCCCCAAAAAGACACCAAAATTTTGCTTTTACTTTTTTTTATATATATATATATTTATTATATCTTCATGGGTTTCAGGTTTTTCCACTAACATGCTACGTGATGTACATTACATTACAAGAAAGCCCAAAACTGAAGAAAAGAATAACATAAAATACCTCAAAATAACAGCTCCGTAATTCCTCAACTGAGTTACTAATTACTATTGACCCTTTTTCATTTTTAAATTTAAAAGCAAGGGTTTTATAATTAAATGCTTATCCTACTTCAATTCGGAAAAGATTAACAAAGAAAAAATATTTCCTATTTTATTAAGAAAAGTAATTTATTCTTACTTAAATGAAAAATAATGCTGGAGTTACTATGATCCATATACATGAAACTATATTACTGCATTAATTAAAAAAGTAAATGGTCGTTCTATTTTAATTAATAAAACGTTCTTAAGAAGAATAACATTTACCTATTTTTATTATTTACAAAAGAAAAGAAATAAGAAAACAGTAAATATTTTTTTATTAGGAAAAGAATGAAAAAATAGGATAAGGACTCAACAAAGAGGAAGTTGGATCTTGAGAGAGAGAGAGATGGTACGTTGAGAAGTGAATGGCTAAATTTCAGCCAAAAACTCCATTCCAATTTTTTTTTTTATGTTTTCATTTTACTTTTCAAAGAGTAATTCCTACTTGAAATATTCTAAGTCAAAAAAAAATTCCCTTGAAAAGTAAAACGAAAAAAGAAACTGGAATGGATACTCAAACTCAAATTCACATTTGAAAGTGACACTTCATACAAAATATTTACCCTCTGTTTGGATCACTGTTCTCCGTAATTTTATAATGTATTGTATTGTACTGTATTATATTGTATCGTATTGTTTAATAAATACAATGTTGGAATAGATTATATTGTTTGTTGTTGTTAAATAACATTTTGATGTTTGGTTTGACTATATCGTACTATACTGTAACTAATAAGTATACTAAAATACCCTCAATTGTTTTAACTATTTAATTTATCAAGAATTACACATAAAAATTATTTAAGAAAATCCCTTTCTACTAATTTATCACTAATTATGTCTTATATATAAATTAAGCAATTAAATTCATGCAAATTCTATCGAAATTAGTTGAATAAGTTAATAATATTAAAAATAATAATAAGTACACTATATTCATAATTAGATCATAATAATAAAAGTTTAAAAAAAAAATATTAAGTAGACTCCATTCAGACAAAAGTAAAACAAAATATTTACCTGAAGAGTATGGAGAATCGGCAGAAGAACAAAACGAGTTTTTCACGTATGTAGGTTATTATATAACTTATATTTGGAATGTTGTCATGAGAATTTTTATAGGTTATTAGACTTCACGTAGAATTCTATTATAGAATTATATGAGAAAGAGACTTTGCTATTATTTTTTAAAAAAAGGTAAAGGGTAAAATAGAATTATAATTATAAAGTAATAAGTTAGGGCATAATTAGAAAGAAAAATAAAAAATAATCCCACCACACCAAATCGGTTGTTTCAAAAAATAGAACTTTCCATTGTTCCAGAACAATAAATTTAACAATACAATAAAACCAATTTTAACTAAAAAATCAAAGCAAACATTGTTTTGGAAAAACAATACAATACGATACAATGAGTAACAACTAGGGGTGTTCATAAAAATTCGAAAAATCGAACCAAACCGAAAATCGGCCCAAACTAATAAAAAACCCCGATATTCTTTAGGTTTGGTTTGGTTTGGTTTTGGTTTTGAATTTGAAAAAACCGATCAAATTTGGTTTGATTTTGGTTTTCATAAAAAATAACCGAAAAAAAAAACGAACCAAACCGACTAGAAAAATAGCTATTTAAATTTATTATTACACCTATATATATTTATATTTTTATATAAAGTTTCTAAAATTTTATGGTACATATTAGTCATTTATATTTTTAGTTTAGTTTTTTGCTATTATAATAATCTAATTCTTTGCCTTTACATTCTAGTTTGAGTGGTAGTTCTCTTTTGCTAAGTACAAGAATTTATTTCATGTTAAAAATAATTGAGTACTTTAATTATTCATCACTATTTGATTCAATTATCATCAATGCATCTTGGTAAATGATAGATTTCTCAAAGAGCAATTGCTGATAGTGTTAAGTTGAAAATGTAGTCGCTAGAATATGTGTTTGATAGTGAACGTCTCATATTTAAGAAAATAACCGACGAATAACCGTAAAAATCGAAAAATCGAATAAAACCGAATCGATAAAAACCGACTTAATTGATTTAGTTTGGTTCCAATATTTGAAAAACCGGCTTACTTGGTTTGATTTCTTTTTAAGAAAAAATCGACCCAAACCGAACTATGAACACCCACAGTAACAACCATCCAAACAAGCTATTAAGAATTATAAACCAACACAACTAATACTTGTTAATTGGGACAATAATTCTATTTGTTGCAAAATTACTTATTCTGTTTGACTGTGAAAGTGATTAGAATAAATATCAGAATCTTTTGATATATGGTCAAGCTTCATAAGTTGTCAAACTGACTATTATGAATAATTTTGTTAGTTGAATCTCAAAAATTTGAAACTTAAAAACATTCAATTTTACACAGAGGTGTAATATTAGTATAGTCATATTCTATATACTAATCTTTTAAAAGTCATTTTTTTACTTCTAAATATATGTCAAATTGTTGTAAAACATTTATCAAAATAACAATTCTAAACATTTATAAAGTACAATAACTGATGCATGAAATATAAATAGTCCTAGTTTAATATTGGAAGTGAACCCACGTACACGCGCACACGGTTTGTGACAAGAATTAACCAATGGGTAGGTGTCAGTGGGGCCCAAAACTACACTCTTAGTGGGCCAGTTCTGATGACGTGGCATGCTTAAGTCCCAATAAAGTGCACGAGTTTGTACTACTTTGTTTCTTTCCTTCTTTGCTTATTTTTCTTTCTTTTCTTTCTAGAATTAGAACTAAAATTTAGTTGGTCAATTTAAGTACCATGTTGTTTTTTGTCGAAAAAATATAAAAGTACTATGTTGCTGATATGACGTCGTCACAACTACTTGTCAGTATTTAATTATTAGGAGTAATATATATTATTTAAAATATGAATTAACAGACTTAGCAAAAAATCTTTTTCTTTACAAAGGAAAAAGAATTATACGGAATTCTACCCAAATTAGATGCACCATTTTATTTATGGAAAATTTGCTGCCAAGAAGAGGTGTTTATATGAACAATGGCAAACTTGAGGTGTTTATATGACAATTATCGTCAACTTTATTTAAGTATCTATCTATGTATTTAGCCTTTGCAAATCCTTTTGGGAATGCATTCCTAAGATGTTGTACATGAGGTAGGTCCATATCAGAACAAATAGGTAAAAGGATATACTAGCCCAAACCTCTTTTAACGTGCCATGATACGTACGTACGCGTTCATTTTGACTACACTTAACCTTTGTACAAAATAAGAATGGCCAAAATCTTAAGTTTATATGTTTATTTTACAAAACGTGCCAAGTTTAAAGGGCTATCTAAGATTTTGGCCAAATAAGAATAATAGTTCTAAGTTTGATGCTCGAGCGTTTTTCTATTTTGTACCGACTAGTTTGATAGTGTTTTGTTTAGGATTGCTAGCATATTATATTGTGTTCACGCTATCTTTCCGTTTCTCACGGATTATGTTGTTTCTTTCTATCTATTTGTTGTCTCTTATGATGCTAATATTATTTTTTCGGTTTTTGTTAATGTTACTATCTATTATCTATTTTCGTTCTCTTGAACCGAGGGTTTTTCAGAAATAATTTTTCTACTACTCTAGGATAGGGGTAAGGTTTGCATACAATTTACCTTACCCTCGCAAAACCCTACTAGTGGGATCCTACTTGGTTATTCTTGTTGTATGCTCGAATTGCCGTCAAATTATATTTGCGTGAGTTTTCCGAGACGTCACTTTTTGAGTAACATATTCATATAAATTTTTATAAATACATGAAGTACATAACTTTAAAAAATTACATAAATACTTATAAAATACATAGGGAAAAAGTGTAAATTCTTAAAAATAATCAATATTGATCCGATTTAACTAAGCTCAATACAGAAATAAATCCTTCCACATATACCTCAAGATACCTTGTTGTGATTTTAGATGTTGCCTCCAATATTGGAGTCATGCGCAAAAGATTTAAAGGATAAGAAGAATTTATTTTATATTTGTTCTTATATAAAGATATCTACTTTTTTAAGTCATTATATTCGGACTTCCCCATAGTTTAACAAAAGAAATTAAGGAATTAGTAAAGAAGATTTTAACAACTTTTCGTAATTTTTGAGAAACACCAAACATTACGTAAGCTCAAGCCCACTGACTGACGTTAATTTTTTTGTTGTTTCAAACAACTTTTCAAAATAATTTTTGGTCTTTTTCCCAATAAAAATTTTGGAATATATTGAATAGCATGTCGAATTTTTCTGTCAATCATAACCAATTAGTTTCATCATACGCACAAAAGTCTCAAAATCTTAAGGGGTTTTACGATTTATTCTTCTAAGAATAAACTTCAGAATTAATATTCTAAAAACAAAAAATAATTCTTCAAAAACCATATAAAAAACATTAAAAACAAGACAAAAATCACCAAAGGTTGAAATAATTTTTATTAGAACGATCAAAAAAGAAATTACTTAGAGAATTCACCCGCTAAGGAGCAATTTCTTATCTCATTGGCAAAGTGCTGGAATCAAGAAACTTTTTAATGGTCTTTATCCATCGAGATGTTATCCCTTTATATTAGATAAATTCATTAATCGTGAAGGAAAGACTATACCAGCCCAATCCTAGAAAGAGCAAAATTATTGTTCTAGAATTTCCCCACGGCCTTCAACTTGAGTAGTGTAACGATTCGATCGGTCGTTTTACTTTATAGAATCCCGTGCTCCTAAATAAGACTTCTTGTACCTGCTTTTACTGGTTTATGACTTGCGGGGATGGTTGGTTCGGGATTTGGAAGAGTTTGGGTTGGACTTGGAACACTTAGTTCCTTAAGATTGGCCTTAAATGCCAAGTTTGACTTCGATCAATATTTTTAGTAATCGACCTCGAAATCGGGATTTGAGGGTCCCAGTGGGTTCGTATGATGATTTCAGACTTGGGCATATGTTCGGAACGAGTTTTGAATGACCCGGGGGCGTTTCAGCGCCAAATAGTGGAATATGATTCTTGAAGTTCAAAAATTGAGGGTTGGAGCGTGATTTAGTGATATCGAGGTCCGAACGGAATTTCGAGATCGGAAATAGTTTCGTAGTTTCATTTATGACTTGCTCGCAAAATTTGGTGTCATTCTAAATAGTAAATGTAAATTTCGGCGTGTTGGAAATGAATTCAAGAACTTAAAGTTCATAAGTTGAGTTTAGTTGGTTTTGGGGTATGATTCTTAGATTTAATGTCGTTTTGGGAGTTCCGGAGGTTCGAGCAAGTCCGTTTTATGATTTAGAACTTGTTGGTATATTTGAACGGGGCCCTGGATGTCATTCAAACGTCACGTGAGGCAAGTCCCAGCTCAAAGAGAGCTGCTGGTGCACCAGATCTGGTGCGACCGCACCTGCGATTGGCCAAACGCAGGTGTGAGACCGTAGATGCGGTCGAAGCCTCGCATATGCGGCCATCGAGGGGGTGCCCAGGATCCGCAGATGCGGTCCTTTCTTCGCAGAAGTGGAGCCGCAGGTACGGGACCCCTTCCGCAGGTGCGATCCATGCCAGCCCCTCCCCTTTCCGCAGATGCGGACCTTGATCCACAGAAGCGAGACCGTAGGTGCATTCCACTCGCCGCAGGTGCGAAATCACTGGATGTAGTGAGGTCGTTTTAAATCGAGACTTAGGCACATTTAAGGACATTTATCACAACCTTGGGCGATTTAGGAGCTCTCAAAGTAGAGATTTCGACTTAGCACCTTGAGGTAATGTATTTCCTACTTAATGTGAGTTTATTACTTAGTTTTTGAGTATAGTAACACACAAAGATTAATGGAAATTATGGGTTTAGGGTAAAACCTAGGGTTTTGATAAAAGTAGGAGTTAACCACGAAATTTATTATATAATCTAGTAAAAATCATATATTATTGATCCTTAGATTATGGATAACAACTTTCTTTAAGAATTTCCGAAATTTGAACATGTGGGTCGGGGGGTGAATTTTAGGAGTCTTACAAATAGGCTTGGGTAATCACTTAATTGGTGGAATTATGAATTTTTGAGCATAGATTGACTAGCTTATGTAATGTTTGACTAGTTTCGAGTTGTTGGCGTCACATTTGGAGGTTTGAGCGCATTCTTGAATCGGGAAGTAGGCTTGATACGAGGTAAGTCTCCTTTCTAACCTCGTAAGAGGGAACCTCCCCCCTTAGGTGCAATAATTGATCATGTGAATAATTGTGGGGGACTACATACGTTCTAGGTGACGAGGGTCCGTGCATAGTGACTATTCTTGCTATGTCCGGGTAGTTTAGGCTTACACTATGCCTTGTGAATATTTTTTAATTGATTTGTATGTGCTATCATCATTGAGTGAAAGTTTATACCAATATCTTAAGAATTTAAAGGCTTCAAGTAAGTCATTAATTCGAAAATGAAATGCATTTAGAAGAATGTGTTATGTTTATGTGAAACCGCTTCGCAACTAAATTCCGCGAGCGGGTTGATGATTCCACTACTCTCATGGGAGCGATCCATTCGCTTCGACAGGTTAATAGATGCATCTATGGTTCGCGCCGTTCGACTCTTCGGCAGTGCACATTTACTTTTCTGTTGGATCGGGTCATACGTCCTCGGTATATTATGTGCATGCTAATTACTTTGTGTTTTCCTGTGGTTGTTAAACTGTAAAAATGCTCCGAAGAATAAAGTAGTAATCTGTTTGATAGGATTTGACACATAAAGGAATACCTGTAAAAAGATTTGTCTTTTCTTGCTCTTATTGTTATTCATCTTGATACTCATGCTTAGCCTTATATTTAGATAAATTGTTTTGGCCTAGTAAGTGTCAAGTCGACCTCTCGTCACTACTTCTTCGAGATTAGACTGGATACTTACTGGGTACATAGTGTTTATGTACTTATGCTACGCTTTTGTACTTACTTGTACAAGTTCTGAGGCAGGTGCATCTGGTTATCAGCCCAGAACACGTTCTTGACTCCGCGAGATTTAGAGGTTCTACGGTGATCTGCTTCTCTTGAGGTCGTTGAACATCTGTATACTTGTGACACTAGTTCCTGGCACACACATTGGTAGACTATTCTTTTGGACATGTAACTATTAAAAAAAACTTAACTTTTGGTCATTTCAACTAAATTGCCTTTAATGCTTCTGATTTTTCTCATGCTCGCGACCAGAACTCAAATGTTGTCAATAAAGTTTTTATAAAAAGTAGTGGAACTCACTAGAATAATTGTGTTGGCTAGCCTAACATCGTTGTTGGGCACCATCGCGACTTAGATTAGGATTTGGGTCGTGGCAACTTGGTATCAGAGCACTAGGTTCACGTAGGTCTCACAAGTAATGGGAAAACCCAATAGAGTCTTGCGGATCGGTACAGAGACGTCTGTATTTATCTTCGGGAGGCTATTGGGTGTTAGGAAATATCTCTTTATTCATATTCTGTCATGCAATTGATAGTATATTAAATCGCACTCTTCTATTCTCTCACATATGGTAAGGACGCGCACGACTGACGTTCTGAACCCGGGAGGAGCTGCTCCTCCCATTGCTAGAAGCTGAGGAAGAGGCCGGGGGAGGGCACCAGCCCGAGGTAGGGGACGAGGGCGTCCTAGAGCTGCCCCAGTTGCACCACCAGCGGATCCAGCAGAGGATCCCGTCGTTGAGGAGCAGGACGAGGTGCCCGTAGCAGATCCTGCCCCGATGGATTTATGACAGCGCTGGGCTTTCAGGAGGTCATGGGCCGTATGATGCGGTTCATGGACACTATGACCCAGGCTGGTTTATTTCCAGCAGACCCGTCCACTTCTCAGGCGGGAGGAGGAGCACAGACCCTTACTGCCCAGGCCCACGACATGCAACAGCGGTTTATCAGACTCCGGGTACCCTACCCTTGGGCGGAGCCCAGCCAGTTGCAGCAGTAGCACCTGAGCCCCGACTAGCTGCGGATGGCGATCCGCAGAAGTTATTGGACATATGGACTAGACTTCACCCTCCTGTCTTCGGGGGCGATCGTCATGAGGATGCTCAGGATTTTATTGATAGGTGCGGGGACAGACTGCACAACATAAGGATACTGGAGTCTCATGGGGTTGACTTCACCACTTTCCAGCTAGAGGGCAGGGCCCGTAGATGGTGGCAGTCTTATGTTCTTGGCAGGCCAGCGAATTCTCCTCCCATCACCTGGGAGCACTTCACTCAGTTATTCCTGGACATGTATATCCCACCCTCTGAGAGGGAAGATGTGCGGTACCAGTTCGAACAGTTTGAGCAGGGTCAGATGTCAGTGACAGACTACGAGACGAGGTTTTCTGAGTTGTCTCACCACGCACTTATGATACTTCCTACCGACGTAGAGAGAGTGCAGAGATTTGTAGCAGGGTTGCATTCTGGTATTAGGGCCAACATAGCCCGAGAGGTGGAGATGGGGACTCCTTATCAGCTAGTAGTGGAGATCGCCCACAGGATTGAGGGCTATCGACTGAGGGGTAGAGAGAAGGGGCAGCAGGATAAGAGAGCTTGTACTTGTGGAGATTTTAAGGGTGCTCCATTTAGGGGAAGAGGTCAGTTTGGGAGGGGCCAGCCCAGCATGCCCCCATATTCAGCACCATCACCACCCCATCGTGGCGCTTATGTGAGGCCTTATCTCAGTGCCATGCCGTCGAGTTCTTATCATCCGCCAGCTATGCAGGGTTCCTCTAACGTGTATTCTGGTCATCAGGGTTCTTCCAACGCCTATTTCAGTGCTATGCCAGATAGCTCATACCATCCCCCAGCCATTCATGGTTCTTCTGGCCATCAGGGCCAGTCTTCAGGGCAGCCGTCCATGGTGCCGAGAGGTTGTTACAAGTGTGGGGATCCAGGTCACATGAAGAGGTTTTGCCCCAGGCTTCGGGGCAAGGCAGTGCAGCAGGGCCATCAGCCTATGATCTCAGCACCAGCAGTCCAGCCACCCAGAGGTGGAGGACAGATGGGTAGGGGTCGTCCTAGAGGTGGAGGCCAGACAGAGGGAGCTCATCCAGCTACTATTCAGTCGGGGGGGAGGCCAGCCAACTGGTGCTCCAGCCAGATTTTATGCTTCTCTAGCCAGACCAGATGCATTGGCCTCAGACGTTGTTATCACAGGTATTATCTCCATCTGCAGTATGGAGGCTTCAATATTATTTGACCCAGGGTCTACCTATTCATATGTATCATCTCTATTTTCTCATTTCCTGGATGTTCCCCGTGAGTTTTTGGGTACTCCTATTTATGTGTCCATTCATGTGGTGATTCTGTGGTTGTGGACCAGATCTATCGGTCCTTTGTGTCACATTTTGTGGGTTCGAGACTAGGGAGGACCTCTTGTTACTTGATATAACCGACTTTGAGGTCATCCTGGGCACGGAATGGTTATCTCCGTATCACGCCATCTTAGATTGCCATGCCAAGACTGTTACATTAGCGATGCTTGAGTTGCCGAGATTGGAGTGGAGAGGTTCCTCAGTTAGTGCAGCCAGTCAGGTTATTTTTTTTCTGAAGGCTCGACGTATGGCCGAGAAGGGTTGTTTGGCTTATCTATCTTATCGGGACACCACCGCAGATTCTACGACGATTGATTCAGTACCAGTGGTTTGGGAATTTGTCAATGTGTTTCCTTCAGACCTTCCAGGCATGCCGCCAGACCGTGATATTTATTTTTGCATTGACTTAGCTCCAGGCACCCAACCCATATCTATTCCACCATACTATACGGATCCGAAGGAATTGAAGGAACAACTTGAGGAGTTTCTAGCTAAGGGGTTCATCAGACCGAGTGTATCGCCCTGGGGTGCTCCGGTTTTATTTGTGAAGAAGAAGGATGGGACTATGCGGATGTGTATTGACTACCACCAGTTGAACAAAGTTACCATCAAGAACAAGTACCCGTTGTCGCGCATCGATGATTTGTTTGACCAGTTGCACGGTGCTAGGGTGTTTTCTAAGATCGACCTGAGATCGGGGTATCATCAGTTGAGGATTCGAGACTTGGTTGTTCCCAAGACTGCCTTCCGTACTAGATATGGTCATTACGAGTTCCTGGTGATGTCCTTTGGCTTGACTAATGCCTCAACAACGTTCATGGATTTGATGAACAGGGTGTTTAGGCCTTATATTTATTCCTATGTCATTGTCTTCATTGATGACATCTTGATCTACTCACGTAGACTGGGGGAGCACGAGCAACATTTGAGAGTAGTGCTCCGGACCTTGCGAGAACAAAAGTTGTATGCTAAGTTCTCCAAGTTTGAGTTTTGGTTAGATTCTGTAGCATTCTTGGGACATGTGGTGTCTGGAGAGGGTATCAAGGTGGATCCTAAGAAGATTGAGGCAGTTCAGTTGGCCACGCCTTACTTCAACGACCGAGATCCAGAGTTTCTTGGGATTGGCAGGTTATTATTGCTGGTTTGTGGAGGGCTTTTCATCCATTGCAACCACTCTGACTAGGTTGACCTAGAAGGGTGCCCCGTTCCGATGGTCCGAGGAGTGCGAGGCGAGTTTTCAGAAGCTCAAGACAAGTTTGACCACAACACCAGTTCTAGTGTTGCCTTCCGGTTCAGAGATGTATACGGTTTATTGCGACGCTTCACGTGTTGGCCTAAGATGTGTATTGATGTAAGAGGACTAGTTATTGCATATGCTTCACATTAGTTGAAGATTCATGAGAAGAACCACCCCGTGCACGATTTGGAGTTGGCAGCGATTGTTCATGCTCTTAAGATTTGGAGGCATTACTTGTATGGAGTGTCTTGTGAGGTTTATATAGACCACCGCAGCTTACAACACCTATTCAAGCAAAGGGACCTTAATTTGAGGCAGAGTAGGTGGCTTGAGTTACTGAAGGATTATGACATCACCATTCTTTATCATCCCAGCAAGGAGAATGTGGTTGCAGACACCTTGAGCAGGAAGGCGGAGAGTATGGGTAGCTTGGCATTCATTTCGGCGGAGGAGAGTCCACTAGCCCTGGAAATTCAGTCCTTGGCTAACAGACTTGTGAGGCTAGAAATTTCAGAGCCTAGCCGAGTTCTTGCGTGTGTTGTTGCTCAGTCTTCATTATTGGAGCAGATCAAGGCTCGGCAGTTCGATGATCCGCACTTGGCAGTTCTCAGAGAGACGGTACTAAAGGGTGGTACCAAGGAGGTTTTTATTGGCGAGGATGGTGTCATGCGACTTCAGGGTCGCCTATGTGTTCTTAATGTTGATGGCCCGAGGGAGAGGATTCTAGAGGAGGAATACAGTTCACGGTATTCTATTCATCCAGGTGCTACAAAGATGTATCGTGACTTGAGGCAGCACTACTGGTGGCGGCGGATGAAGAAAGACATAGTGGAGTATGTGGCTAGATGTCTAAATTTCCAACAGGTTAAGTATGAGCACCAGAGGCCAGGAGGCCTACTCCAGCAGATGCCTATACTTGAGTGGAAATGGGAGCGCATCACTATGGATTTTGTAGTTGGGTTGCCGTGGATCTTGCAGAAGTTTGATGCGGTTTGGGTTATTGTAGACAGGTTGACCAAGTCAACACACTTCATTCCAGTAGCTACTACTTACACTTCAGAGAGGTTGGCTAAGATATACATTCAGGAGATAGTCCGGTTGCACGGTGTTCCTGTGTCCATCATATCAGATAGAGGTCCTCAGTTCACCTCGCATTTCTGGAGATCCGTACAGAGTGAGTTGGGCACCCGCGTAGAGCTTAGCACAACATTTTATCCTCAGACCGGCAGGCAGTCGGAGCGGATAGTTCAGATATTGGAGGACATGCTCAGGGCATGTGTGATTGACTTTGGAGGGCAGTAGGATCAGTTCTTGCCCTTGGCCAATTTTGCGTACAACAACAACAACTATCAATCAACATTGAGATGGCCCCATTTGAGGATCTATAAGGTCGGCGATGCCGTTCTCCTATCGGGTGGTTTGAGCCTGGCGGGGCTAAGCTATATGGTACTGACTTGGTGAGGGATGCCTTGGAAAAGGTAAAGTTGATTCAGGAGAGGCTTCGCACGACACAATCCAGATAGAAGAGCTACGCGGATCAGAAGGCGCGTGATGTGTTATTCATGGTCGGCAAGAAGGTTCTCCTGAAAGTCTCGCTGATGAAGGGTATTATGAGGTTCGGGAAGAAGGTAAAGTTGAACCCAATGTTTATAGGCCCATTCGAGGTGTTGAGGCGAGTTGGAGAGGTTGCTTATGAGCTTGCTCTACCTCCCAGCTTATCAGGTGTTCATCAAGTTTTCCACGTATCCATGCTCCGGAGGTACCGCGACGACCTGTCACACGTGTTAGACTTCAGTACCATTCAGCTAGACGAGAGGTTGGGCTACGGGGAGAAGCTAATTGCTATTATTGACAGGCAGGATCGCCAGTTGAGGTCTAACAGATATTCCGCCGTGTAGGTCCAGTGAAGGGGCCAACCAGCCGAGGAGGCGACTTGGGAGTCCGAGGAGGACATGCGGAGCAGATACCCTCTCTTTTTCATCACTCCAGGTATGATTCTAGACCCGTTCGAGGACGAACATTTGTTTAAGAGATGGAGAATGTACGACCCGATCAGTCATTTTGCTTTATAGAACCCCGTGCTCCTAAATAAGACTTCATGTACCTGCTTTTACTAGTTTATGACTTGGGGGGATGGTTGGTTCGGGATTTGGAAGAGTTTGGGTTGGACTTGGAGCATTTAGTTCCTTAAGATTGGCCTTAAAGGCCAAGTTTTACTTCGGTCAGCATTTTTAATAAATGACCTCGGAATCGGGATTTGAGGGTCCCAATGGGTTCGTATGATGATTTCGGACTTGGCCGTATGTTCGGAACGAGTTTTGGATGACACGTGGGCGTTTCAGCGCCAAATAGTGGAATATGATTCTTGAAGTTCAAAAATTGAGGGTTGGAACGTGATTTAGTGATATCGAGGTCCGAACGGAATTTTGAGATCGGGAATAGTTTCATAGTGTCATTTATGACTTGCTCGCAAAATTTGGTGTCATTCCGAACAGTATAAGTACGTTTCGGCGTGTTGGAAGTGAATTCAAGAACTTAAAGCTCATAAGTTGAGTTTAGTTGGTTTTGGGGTATGATTCTTAGATTTAATGTCGTTTCGGGCATTCCGGAGGTTTGAGCAAGTCCGTTTTATGATTTAGAACTTGTTGGTATATTCGAACGGGGCCCCGGATGTCATTCAGACGTTGCATGAGGCGAGTCACAGCTCAAGGAGAGGTGTTGGTGTGACCGCACCTGCAATTGGACAAATGCACGTGCGAGACCGCAGATGCGGTCGAAGCCTCGCAGATGCGGCCATCGAGGGGGTGCCCAGGATCCGCAGATGTGGTCCCTTATTCGCAAAAGTGGAGCCGCAGGTGCGGGACCCCTTCCGCAGGTGCGATCCATGCCAACCCCTCCCCTTTCCGCAGATGCGGACCTTGATCCGCAGAAGCGAGACCGCAGGTGTGGTCCACTCGCCGCAGGTGCAAAATCACTGGAGGCAGTGAGGTCGTTTTAAATCGAGACATTGGCACATTTAAGGACATTTATCAAAACCTTGGGCGATTTAGGAGCTCCCAAAGTAGAAATTTCGAACTTAGCACCTTGAGGTAATGTATTTCCTAGTTAATGTAAGTTTATTACTTAGTTTTTAGGTAGATTAACACACAAAGATTAGTGAATTATGGGTTTAGGGTAAAACCTAGGGTTTTGATAAAAATAGAATTTAACCACGAAATTTGTTATGGAAGCTAGTAAAAATCATATATTATTGATCCTTAGGTTATGGGTAATAAATTTCTTTAAGAATTTCCGAAATCCGAGCATGTGGGCCCGCGGGTGAATTTTAGGAATCTTATAAATAGGCTTGGGTAATCACTTAATTGGTGAAATTATGAACTTTTGAGCATAGATTGACTAGCTTATGTATTATTTGACTAGTTTCGAGTTGTTGGGCGTCACATTTGGAGGTTTGAGAGCATTCTTGAATCAGGAAGTAGGCTTGATACGAGTTAAGCCTCATTTCTAACCTCGTAAAAGGGACCCCCTAGGTGCAATAATTGATCATGTGAATAATTGTGGGGGACTACGTACGTACTAGGTGACGAGTGTCCGTATGTAGTGACTATTCTTGCTTTGTCAGGATAGTTTAGGCTTACACCATGCCTTGTGAATTTTTTTAATTGATTTGTATGCGCTATCATAATTGAGTGAAAGTTTATACCAATATCTTAAGAATTTAAAGGCTTCAAGTAAGTCATTAATTCGAAAAAGAAATGAATTTAGAAGAATGTGTTATGTTTATGTGAAACCGCTTCGCAACTAAATTTCGCGAGCGGGTTGATGATTCCACTACTCTCATGGGAGAAGGCCGTTCTCCTCGGCATGTTAATATATGCATCTATGGTTCGCGTCGTTCAACCCTTCGGCAGTGCACATTTACTTTTCTGTTGGATCGGGCCGTACGTCCTCGGCATTATGCGCATGCTAATTACTTGGTGTTTTCCTGTGATTGTTAAACTGTAAAAATGCTCCGAAGAATAAAGTAGTAATCTGTTTGATAGGATTTGACACGTAAAGGAATACCTGTAAAAAGATTTGTCGTTTCTTGCTCTTATTATTATTCATCTTGATACTCATGCTTAGCCTTATACTTAGATAAATTGTTTTGGCCTAGTAAGTGTCAAGTCGACCTCTCGTCACTATTTCTTCGAGATTAGACTGGATACTTACTGGGTACATAGTGTTTATGTACTCATGCTATGCTTCTGTACTTAATTGTACAGGTTCTGAGGCAGGTGCATCTGGTTATCAGTTCGGAGCACGTTCTTGACTCCTGGAGATTTAGAGGTTCCACGGTGAGCTGCTTCTCTTGATGTCGTTCAACAACACATTGGAATCTTTCCCTTTGTTATTCTGTCTATATTCTCTTAGACAGTAGGATAGTCGTATTCTCTTGTTTTCCTTTTACTAAATGCCTGTATACTTGTGACACCAGTTCCTGACACACACATTAGTAGACTATTATTTTGGATATGTAACTATTAAAAAAAACTTAACTTTTGATCATTTCAATTAAATTGCCTTTAATGCTTATAATTTTTCTCATGCTCGCGACGAGAACTCAAGAGTTGTCAATAAAGTTTTTATAAAAAGTAGTGGAACTCAGTAGACTAATTGCGTTGGCTAGCCTAACATCAGCGTTGGGCGCCATCGCGATCTAGATTAGGATTGGGTCGTGACAAGTAGCAAGAAATCATGAGAATTTATGACAGAAATCGAATTTCAAGGACCCAAACATACCGTCCTGAGTCAAATTATTTTAGCCAAAATAAATGTCTCTATTTGTTTTGAATTTAATTATGGAAAACTATCCTTTTTTTTGTATTATGATTTTACGTTTCTAAATATTAGAAATTTTTACATAATCAAACAAGGAAAGATTTACTAATCAGAAGTCTTAAAAAATGAAATAACGCTTTTATCCAATGTAAAGTTTTTTCTTGAAGAGTGAATAAAGGCGAATGACATTTCACTAAGGACCTTCTTGCCTTTATTATAGTACTAGTTTTAGAGTACGTGCTTCGCTCGTGTACCTTATATTATGATTAAAAACTATTTAAAGTAAAAAATATGTATGAGTTATAAAATACAAATTAAAAAAAAACTTAAATATATGAATATTGATTCTATGTTAGCTAATTCTATAACGAACTAAACATTGCCTCAGAAAAATCGTCAATTCTTATATGCTTTATTAAAATTCGGTACGTGAGTTTTATAGTATTTGTTTATTGGCCCATACAGAATAAGCTAGAATTCTCTTTTTTAATAAGGCATATAATTTTCTCTTTTATGTTAGAATAGTTTTAGAATTGATAATAATTTTAATCTTTCTTGAAAAGATAATTTTTTGTTTTATTTAACTTAGAATTTTAGGAATCGAAGAAAATTTGCTTCTTGAAAAAGTATTTTTCTCATTTATTTATGACTTGAACTTTATGAATTTATTTTTTACTTTTTCTTTATTTACGATAGATATATTAGGAATATTCAGTTTTCTTTTTCAACATGGAGATAAATTATTTTACTTTACATTTCATTTAGACTGTTGGAACTACGTATATTTGGTTTTAATTTAAATTAGGTATTGTTAAACACTTTGGGGATAATTTGAGAAAATCAAATTACTTGTAGGATTTATATTCTCAAGCTATATAATTTTGTTGTGATATGAGATGCAAGTACATACGAATCTTAAGGTTATCGACTGGTTGTCAAAAAGGAAGAGGATACTGGTCAAAGATTCTTTTTCCTTCTAAGTTTTCGATAAACATCAATTTTCTTCTTGTGCATTGTGACTTTAGGAAAATGATGGAAATAAGTCAAAATATTAGAAAATAAGAATTTTTCTTTAGAAAATATAATATTTTCTTTCTAAATATTAAAAAAATAATTATATATTTCTTTATAAATTGTAGGAGAATAATTAAATAACTATTTTATCTAGTACGGAATCAATTTAAGTGTAAAAAGGATGAACGGTCGCTAGGTACTTCATCCTTTAGTATAAGATAGATAGGAGTAGATAGATAGACACTACTAGAAATCTGGTAAATACCGATCAAAATTTTTCTACCAATGTTGGTCGGTCAAAAAAAGCGACCAAAGTTGAAACTGGGAGAAAAATATTTTACATTTATTTTAAAAATAATACCGACCAAAGTTGGTCGGTAAGTTGGTCAACGAGCTGGTCAGACTTGCTTAGTCAAAGAAACTTTCACATTACCGACCAACTTTGGTCGGTAATGTGGACCCAATTTTTAAAATTTTAATAGTTGTATTATTGTTTAAAATATTTTATAAAATTTAAAGAAATTTTATTAAAAGTTACCGACCAAAGTTGCTCGGTTATTAGGTCAACATTGGTCAAAATTATGAATCACTTTTATATTTACTATCTAAATAATATAAACGTAATCAGTTAACACTTTTATAATACAAATAATGAATACACTAATATATACTATAACATGCTATATATGTAGTTAAAGTAGTACAACCAAGTGTGTGTGTGTGTGTGTGTGTGTATATATATATATATATATATATATATATATATATAAAGAGAGAGAGAGAGATAGGTCAAACGTTTTGTTTTTAATATTCAACGATGCATCTGAGTAAGTTATAAGTCGATGAATCAATTTACGAACAGATATATTTGATGATAAATTATATATACTAATTAGGATCTTCACAAGTCTATCAATCCCTATATCGATTAATATAAAAAATAATGTCTCGACCTAAAATAAAATAATATTATATTGGTTTATCAATTGATTAATTATTCGTACGTAGTAATGTATAAGATTGATCATTAATTACAATATAGTGTATGTGTGTTTGTGAAATTACTCATATACTTAATTATAACTTAGAAAATTTACTACATAGATGCTATTATAATTTATTAAAAGTAATTACCTAGATAATATAATTTTTTGTAAAGATTATGCTTATAGTCTATAATTATTTATAATAATTGTATAGTTAAATAAAATAAATATTTATAGTTAATATAATTTTTTTTATAGTTTATAATAATTTTTTTATAGATTAAATATTTTAAGAAATAAAAACAAAAAAAAATTTAGTTTTAAAAAAAAAAAAAACGACCAAAGTTGGTCGGTTTTTGGTCAAACGATCGACACTTAATGTATCGACCAAAATTACCGACCAACGTTGGTCGGTAATTCTGAAAACAAAATGAAATACGGGTTCCCCCCTATTTCTCTTATTTTCTTCCCCAAATTTTCCCTAACCCCTCCCTCAATACCTTCCCCTCTCCTTCTCTATTTCCCTCACACAAATCCCATTTCCTACCCCGCGTAGCCACCGCCCATCGCCTGCCGTCGCCGGCCACTGCCACTGCCACTGTACTGCTGCCCCTCTCCTTCTCCAGCTAAAAATTCTAGGTTTGAATTACAACTCATTTCGTTGTTACTTTTGGGTTTTGTTTCAATTATTTGAACATTGTATTTTATTGAGGACTAGGGTTTAGGTCTTGTTTTAATTAGTTTTTTTAATTAATTTTATTAACTAATTAGTTTAATTAGTCTTGAATAGTTTAGTTAGAGGAATTATACTTTGTATTGTCTTGAATAGTTTAGTTAGAATCAAGGGTTTAGGTGTAACAATCCGACCGATCATTTTGGGCTCTAGCGCGTCGTTCAGCAGTTTGAGGCCATGAATAGCTTCACTTCAGGTATTATGGCTTGTGCGCATGGTCGGAATTGAATTCCGGGAGTTTTGGAGTTGGATTGTAAAGAGAATTCTCATTTCGGAAGCTTTAAGTTGGAAGAATCGACTAAGGTTGGATCTTTGAGTAAGCGGCATCGAAATCGGGACCTGAAGGTTCCAGCAGGTTCGTATGATGATTTCGGACTGAGCCGTATGTTCGAATCGGGTTTTGGAGGACCCGAGAGCGTTTCAGCGTCTATTGTGGAAGTTAGCATTTTGGAAGAAAATTCATAAATTTGGGTTGAAGTGCATTTCAGTATTATTGATGTCCGTTTGGGATTCCGAGTTTGGGAATAGCTCCGCATGGTGATTCTGGTATTAGAAGCGCGATCTAAAGTGGATTTGGAGGTCCGTGGGTCATTTTGGAGTCATTTGGCTAAAGTTAGAAATTCGAAGGTTTTCGAGGAGTTGGACCGGAAGTGGACCTTTTGATATCGGGGTCGAATTTCGATTTCGAAAGACGAAGTAGGTCCGTAATGTTGAATATGACTTGTGTGCAAAATTTGAGGTTAATCGGACGTGATTTGATAGGTTTCGGCATCGAAAGAAGAAGTTTGAAGTTCTTAAGTTCATCAAGTTCGGATTGGGGCGTGATTCGTGGTTTTGGCGTTGTTTGATGTGATTTGAGTCCTCGAGCATGTAATGAACCGGCCGTCATTCCGAGAGTTTATCCCGTTCCCTCCATTTTTGCTTCATTGTTGTGTGGTACATCTCTTTTGTGTTATGTTGGGTTGGTTGGCTTGGGTTCAGAATGATTGTGGGAAGAAAAGAGACACTTAGTCTCTTAACTTGGTTCAATAATTGAAAAAGTCAACCGAAAGTTGACTTATAGGTATATGATCTCGGAATGTGGTTTTTATGGTTCGGATGGCTTCGTTAGGTGATTTGGGACTTAGGAATGTATTCAGAATGTTATTCGGAGGTCCGTGGTAGAATTAGGCTTGAATTGGCAAAATAGGATTTTTGGCGATTTCCGGTCGGTAGTGGAAAATTTGCTATCGGGTTCGGAATGGAATTCCAGAGGTTGGGATAGGTTCGTATTGTCATTTGGGATGTGTTTGCAAAATTTGAGGTTATTCGGACGTGGTTTGAGTGGTTTCGACATCTTTGGCGAGTTTAAGAAAGTTTAGAAATCCTTAGGCTTGAATTATGGATTTATTCGGTGTTTTGATATTGTTTCGGGTGTTTCGAGGGTTCGACTTAGTTCGTTTGTTGATATACGACGTGTTGGTATATTTGGTTGAGGCCCCGAGGGCCTCGGGTGTGTTTCGGATGGTCAACGGATTGAATTTAGGAAGTTTAATTGCTGAAAAAATAATGCTGGTGTGATTCTTCTAGTGTTTCCGCACCTGCGGATGGGGAGCCGCAGGTGCGATGATTGCATGTGTGGAGTGAGCATCGCAGAAGCGGAAGTGGAGGCCTGGATAGTTAGCGCATGTGCGGAAGGTTGGTCGCACCTGCGAGCCCGCAGGTGCGAGTAGTGGGCCACAGATGCGAAGGGGGCGTTTAGGTAATTTTTCGCAGGTGCGCACCTGGGACCGTAGGTGCGAGTCCGTAGATGCAAGAAATGTTCCGCAGGTGCGGTGGTCACTGGGCAGAAAGTATAAAAGGATGCCTTCGCGAATTTTCTTATATTTCACCATTTTTGAAGACGGGTTTGGAGCTTTTTGAGGGATTTTGAATAGGGATTCAAGGGAAACACCTTGAGGTAACGTTTTTGAACCTAATACTCGATTCTATGTTGGTATTTGACTGATTAATCATGAAATTTGTGGGATTTGATGGTGTAATTTGAGGGGTTAGGGCTTGGAAATTAGAGACTTCGATTTATGGATTTGAGGGGCCATTTGTCGTCGGATTATGATATATTTGGTATGTATGGACTCGTGAGAGTGTAAGGATTATAGTTTTGTAATTTTTATCGGATTCCGAGACGTGGTCCCGGGGGCCGGGTTTGGTCGAATTCGAGATTTGTGATGTAATTTGATAATTTTGATGTGGGCTTCGCTCCTTTAGCATATACTAATGATATAGTACCGGTTTTGGTTAGATTCAGGGTGATTTGTGGCCGAATCAAGTAGCAAGGACATTGCAGAGTAGATTTATGGCTTGATTGAGGTAATTAACGCTTCCAATCTTGGTTCTCAGTCCTGTCATTTCATACCATATCATGTCTCAGTCTCGGTAATTGTTGATTTTGCACATTTTATCATTGATTCGGGCTAGTTCATACATTGTGAGCCCATGTGAGCGAGACTGGAGAATGATGACTGAGTGAATCCGAGAGCCTGATATTGAGTGACAGGTATGGATCGATCTGCATGCCGCAACAATACTCTGATCATGCCTTCATTGGCTTGATATAGCGCTTGGGCTAATAGGAGCCCCTCCGGAGTCTTTACACCCCCAGTGAGCCCAGTGATATTTGAGGGATGGATCTTCCCTGGACATGGATCTTGTCCGAAGTGATATTTGAGGGATGGATCTTCCCTAGACATGGATCTTGTCCGAAGTGATATTTGAGGGATGGATCTTCCCTGGACATGGATCTTGTCTGAAGTGATATTTGAGGGATGGATTTTCCTTGGGCATGGATCTTGTCCAAAGTATTTATATGGAGATGGATCTTCTCCACGAGGCTGGATTGGCCTGTTTCCACCGGTACTGAGTGACTGAGGTCAGTGACGTGTGTACGTATTTTGGGATGGATCTTCCCTGGGCCATGCGAGCCATATACAATACTGAGTGGACGAGTATTTGTGAGTGGGAGTACATTGTGAATTTCATACTATTGATGCATTGGCATGTAGAATATGTCGAAGTATATATGTTAAAATGTTCGGAACTGTGTTTATCTTCTCACTTGGGCTGTCTAGTTGACTAAAGTATGCCTAAATTTCTGTACATTTATTCTGTCATGAATATGAAGGTTTAGTCCGTCACTACCTCTCAGTCCACAGGTTGGGCTTATTACTTACTGAGTTGGTGTACTCACGTTACCTCCTGCTCTTTGTGTGCAGATTCAGGTGCTGGTTTACTCTCTAGGAGCACTTCGGAGATTGCAAGGTAGCTGCACGACGTCCACAACCTTGTCTCTCTCCTTCCTATTAGTCATTTTTTTTATTCTCAGACTGGTTTGTAGTAAGGGAACAATACCAGATTTTGTACTTCATTTTTTAGTTGCTCATGACTGATGACTCCGGGTCGTGGGGCTGTATTTAAATGTTTTACCTGCCTTTATGTGTTTTCAAATGCTAAACAAAAGATTTATGAAATACTGGTTGATATTGAATCAAACGAAAGTTTTTCTCATGTTATGCATAGTGAATTGGCTAGCCTAGTATCACGATATGCGCCATCACGACCGGGTTGATTTTCGGGTCGTGACAGAGCAGGTCCGCATTATGTTTTGGAACTGATTGGCGTGATTGGACGGGGTCCCGGTGTCACTACCCAAATTCTCAACCCACGGGATCGCAATGGCTCCTAACGCAATACTTGCTAGGCAAGCCGATGTTAGAAATTATTAACCATTTTTCTTTTGAATATTTACTTAAACACGAATAAATAATTTAAATAAATACGAAATCTAATATTTTCCATGAATAATAATGAGGAGCAATAATTAAGATGAACCACGAACTACATATATAACTATAAAACTACCCCAGGGTCTGGTGTCACAATTCACGAACTTCTAAGAATACTATAAATAATGGGCTGAAAGAAAATATATCTGTTTTGTGTAGAATAAAACAATCTCTATAAACTAAGAGAAGACTCCAGTAATCTGCGAATGCCAGCAGATATACCTCGTGTCTCCGAATGATGAATGACTGCTACTAAAATCTCCTAACACTGGCCGTTACCTGGATCTGCACAAAATAGTGCAGAGTGTAGTATCAGTACAACCAACCCCATGTACTGAGTAAGTGCCGAGCCTAACTTTGACGAAGTAGTGACGAGGCTACGACGAATCATTAACTACATAACCTGTAAACAATGTATATAATAAAACAAGAAAGAAATAATAACAATAACCTTGATAACCAATAACTTGCAACAATAAATGAAAACACTCGGATAAATCTTTTCAGTTATCAGTTGAAACCAACTCCTCAAAATTTTCCAAGTTTCCATTTAAATCACAGTAAAAATCAGAGTATGAAAACCTTTTTAATAAAATCAGAGTTTTCCTAATCCTTATTTTCGAAAATCAGTAAAACATAAATATTCACCCTTATAGTTCCTTGTTGCGGCGCGCAACCCGCTCCCACCTCTCCACCCTTATTGCTCCTCCCTATATATATCACCCTTATTTCTCCTGTTGCGGCATGTAACCCGATACCACCTGTCCACCCTTATTACTCCTTGTTGCGGCATTCAACCCGCTCTCACCAGACATATCATATAAGTTTATTTATAAAAACTTTCACAATTCAGGCCAAGTCTTTCACAACATTTCTATATCAACAATTGTAAACAAAAGTTGTAAAACTCATAACTTCATCAATTATCATTTCACAACGAAGCCAACCGGAATTTATACACATATCGTAACACTGACATCCAGCTCAATCCTTATGTAATATAACAACAACAAAGAACATCTGATACATCCAAAATACTTTAATCAATACTCAACAATAAATTACAAATCCACATAGACATATAAACCTCAATAATCATGAAACAATTATGCCTTGAAGCAAATAATTGGAAACCGGGGAGGGGATCATGTTTAACAGACAATTTGGTGATGCATAGATACTTGTCACCTCACCTATACACCACACACATGCGAATTCACATAGCATTTAAGTTGGGGATTCCTATTCCCTCAAGTCAAGGTTAAACCAAGTACTTACCTCAAATTCGCAGGCCCCTCACTGCTCAATTATCACTTTTCTTTTCGAATTTGCCTCTTAACCGCTCGAAGCTAATCATAATAAGTTTAATATCATTAATTTATGCTAAAGGAACTAACTTTACTGAAAATCATTATTTTCCTAAATTTTCTAAAAAAAAAACTAAAACCCGACCCTGGGCCCGCTTGGTCCAAACTCAGGATTCAGACCAAATTAGGTTTAACCATTCACCCCCGAACCCGAATATGCAATTAGTTTCGAAATCCGACCTTAATTCGAGGTCAAAATCCCATTTTACAAAATTCTCTAATTCTACCCAAACCCTCAATTTTTACCATGAAAATTCATGATTTTGGATTGAAAAGTGATGAAAATCATTGGGTAATTGAAAGAGATAAGTTTAGAATTGTTTACCAACACTTTGGAGATGAATTTGTGTGAAGAAAATCGCCTCTAGGTCTTCTTAGTTCGAAAATATGGAGAAAATAGGGCTGGGGTTCTAATTAAGTGAACCCGCTGCCCGACCCTCGCACCTGCGGTGCTTGGGTCGCACCTGTGATAATCGCACGTGCGGAAGGCTTCCACTTTCGCGGAAATGGACTGGGCCTTGGGGGGCCGCACCTGCGTAGACAAGGACCGCACCTGCGGATAGGGCTGCTTATCGGGCAAATTGGGTGGTTATTTACTCTTAACAGTTTGGCTTATCAATTATCGACTTTTAAATGTATTAAT
>ML337372.1:0-45872 GCA_005239505.1 Nicotiana paniculata | reverse complement strand
TCAATGTTTTGGCACTTCAATGATTTTCTTCTGTTGAATCCTTTGAATGCCTTCCGAACCCTTGTAGTTGTGTTTTAGGAGTCTATTTATATGTTTAGGTTGAACCCTAACCGTGTAGGGGACTTCTATTTCGACCGGGAAACGCTTAAACTCGTCAAAACTCAGATTTGGCCGAAACTGGGAACCCCGGGCGTTTGGACCCAAAGGCCTGGCGGCTGGCATTTCAGCCCTAACGCCTGGCTAACGCCAGGGTAGGGCTGGCGTTTCAGCCCTAACGCCTGGCTAACGCCAGGTAGGGTCAGGCTGTAGGGCTCTATCGCCCGGGTGTCTCCTTTCGCGTATTTTTCGACGTATTTGCATCCCTTTAGCTCCGTTTCCATCTCCAATTCACCTACACATGAAATAAGCTCCATTAAGCACATAAAAAGTGTATTTTTATCATTAACTCACTTCAAATGTAAGGTATATTACATATTAAACTATGCATTTTAGTCTCGCATCAATCACGTTCGAGTTTGTGGCTTGTTGGCACATTGTGGCATCATGTGAGACTATTGGTCATGCCTGTGGTGGTTTATTGCCTGAGCAGCTCGTACTGGGTGAGACGAGATTATTGGATCTAGGATCAGTGCTATCGAATTATATGAAGTATATTAAAGAGCTAATGCCATTATTTGGTTCATAATGATGTAATGGTTCTTGTCGGGAGTATAGACTCAATGATTTGTTGACTCGGCAGTTGGTTATGAATTTCTACACGTCTTCTCTGTCTTGGCGGTATTATTAAAGTTGGGACAAGACTTATATGTATCATGAGGTGCATTGGGAGCATCAGGTTTGTGAAATTTCGGCTATTGTTATCAGAGGATGTTATTATGGTCGTGTGAGTTATGCAATGCATAGTGTGAATTCAGCGAAGGTATGCAATCATGTATCGTTGCATCGTGTAGTGATTGATACGGTGCTCGTATGTTGGAAGTAGTCCTGGCAGAGAATAAGCTTATTTGCCTAAATATAAGAGAATATCTTTAGATTTTCTCGAGTTAATGTGCTCAACTGAGTTGTGGTAGCACGTGTAGGTGCACGAGGTGTTAAACAGTGATTTCAGAAAACTCCAGTGCAATTCTCAGCACTTTCGAGGATGAATATATGTATGAGTGGGAGAGATGTAACGACCCGACCAGTTGTTTTGAGCTCTAGCGCATCATTCAGTGGTTGAGGCCATGAGCAGCTTCACTTCAGGTATTATGACGCGTACGCGTGGTCGGAATTGAAGTTTGGGGAGTTCGGAGTTTATTTGGAAAGAGAATTCTCATTTCGGAAGCTTTAAGTTGGAAGAATTGACTAAGGTTGGATTTTTGAGTAAACGAACTCGAATTTGGGAGTTGAAGGTTCCAACAGGTTCGTATGATGATTTCGGACTTGGGCGTATGTTCGAATCGGGTTTTGGATGACCCGGAAGCGTTTCAACGTCCATTGTGAAAGTTGGCATTTTGGAAGAAACTCGTATGGTTGAGGTGAATTTCAATATTATCGATGTCTGTTTGGGATTCCGAGTCTGGGAATGGCTCCGTATGGTGATTCTAGTATTGGGAGCATGATCGGAAGTGGATTTGGAGAACCGTAGGTCATTTTGGAGTCATTTGGCTAAAGTTAGAAATTCGAAGGCTTTTGAGGAGTTTGACCAGGAGTGGACTTTTTGATATCGGGGTCGGATTCCGATTTATGAAGTTATAGTAGGTCCGTAATATTGAATATGACTTGTGTGCAATATTTGAGGTCAATCAGATGTGAATTGATAGGTTTTGGCATTGAATATAGAAGTTTGAAATTCTAAAGTTCATTAAGCTTGAATTAGAGTGTGATTCGTGATTTTAGTGTTGTTTGATGTGATTTCAAGGCTCGACTAAGTTCGTAATGTGTTTTGGGACAGGTTTGTGTGATTGGACGGGGTCCTGGGGGCCTAGGGTGTGTTTCGGATGTTTAACGGATTGAAAATGGAACTTAAGGAATGGCTGAAGTGCACCAGTTCCGGTGTAATCGCACCTGCGCAAGTTTGATCGCAGGTGCGTGAGCGCAGAAGCGAGGAAATGGCCGCAGGTGCGGTCTGGGCAATGAAGGTCACTGATGGCAGGTGCGAAGGGTTGTCCGCACTTGCGAGGCCGCAGATGCGATGTAGCGTCGCAGGTGCGAGAATGAGAAAGGCAGCCTGGGGCACATGTGTGGAAATTTACCCGTAGAGCGGGTACGCATCTGCGCTAAGGAGATCGCAGATGCAGAATTTGGACTTGGGCCCTGGACTGCAGAAGCGATTGGAAATCCGCAGAAGCGGGACTGCATATGCGGTCCAGTGATCCGTAGAAGCGAAATCTGGGCAGAACATAAGGGGAACGAACTTGGCTATTTCGTCTTTTTCATTTGGGATTGTTGGAGCTCGGTTCTTGGGAGATTTTGGAGAGCTTTCAAGTGGGGGGTTTTCATCATCTAGCCCAAGGTAAGTTATTTCCATCTACTGTATATTAAATACATGGTTTTTGCATGGATTCAAGCATGAAGATGTAGAAAATGGGATTTTTGGTAAAAAACCTAGAATTTATATTTTTGGATTTTGACCATGATTTTGGTCATGAACTTGGAATAAATTATATATTGAAATTCGTGTTGTCATGGGTAAAACTTATCTTCAAAAATTTTTGGAATCCAGGCACGTGGGCCCGAGGGTGATTTTATCGACTTTTCTATTGGGGTTAGAAATTGTTATAAATTGGATTATAATGAGTATTTCAGCGCATATTAATGGGTTTGCATAATTATTGGCTATTTTTGGAGCATTGTGCATCGATTTGAGTCGTCGGAAGGGCTTGGAAGCCGGTTATGAAACTTCAGAGCGAGGTAAGTCTGCTTTCTAACCTTGTAAGAGAGAATTTAACCCATAGGTGAAATAAGTAAATATGTGCTTCTATTTGTAGGGGGTTACGTACGCACGAGGTGACGGGAGTCCGTGCTTATCTACTATTATGGTTATGTTCGGGTAGTCTAGGACCTAAAATCATGCTTTACTTGTCGTACTTGTAATTTTATTGATAATCTAAAAGGCTTAATCATATCGAATTTTGTAAATACATTTCTAAAAGGCTAAACATCATTTTCTTGACTTTCAAAAGAGAAATTGCCCTTTTCTTTGGATAATTGTCTCTTGACGAATGTTTGATTGACTGTTTGAATATGTTTATCTTTTGAGGAACGGGCTGAACGCCTCGGTAGATTAAATAGATGCATCTATGGTTCGTGTCATTCGATTCTCTGCAGTGCACAGTTTAAAATATTGTTGGATCGGGTCGTACAACCTCAGCATGATTTGCGCGTGCTTGTATTGCTTGCCTTAACATTTATAAATGATGATATTGCCTCTCTGGCCTGAGATAAACTAATAGATGATGAAATACTAATTTTGAAAATCTTTTATTATTAAAATATTTACCTACTTCATGCTTAATGAGTTTGAAATCACTTTATAAAATTCATGCTTCTACACATTTTGGTAGTTATTTATTGGACCATTAGTAAGTGTCGGAGTCGACCTCTCGTCACTACTTCTTCGAGATTAGACGGGATACTTATTGGGTACGCGTTGTTTTCGTACTCATACTACACTTGTTGTGCATTTTTGTTGCACAGGCACATGTACGTCTAGTGGCCTCGTTGGGCGCAGCGGCATGGTTGACACGGAGACTTAGGTGAGCTGCATCTCTTGAGACGACCCGCAACCATCATAGTCTCTTTCAGAGTATTGAAATTCTTTTCTGTCTAATTGTATTCCGGACAATTATCGCATTGTACTTTATTTCCTAGAAATTGCTCATGCACTTGTGACACCGGGTTCTGAGATGACTATGAGATTATTCAATATTTAAGTTTGTTAAAGACATGATTATTTATTCAGCGAACTTCATTAATTATTTGAAATGTAAGGAAAACGACTGATTTCAAAAATACTAAAATGAGAATTTAATTAACTTCTTGGTGTTGGCTTGTCTGACAGTGGTGTCTGGCGCCATCGCGGCCCTTAATGGATTTTGGGTCGTGACAGGTAATGCATGCTGAAGTTATTAGTTCATTTGCTAAAACTTCAGACTAAACATGCTTAAGATATTTAGTTCATTTGTTAAAACTTCAGACTAAACATGCTCAAGTTATTTAGTTCATTTGCTAAAACTTCATGCCAAAACATGCTTAAGTTATTTAGTTCATTTGCTAAAACTTCAGACTAAACATGCTTAAGTTATTTAGCTAGCATTTGGCCATAGATTCCCAAATTTATTTTGAAAAATCTTATTTGAGTGAAGTTTGGTTTGAAAATGAAGATGTCTTTGGACATCAGTTTTCAAAATATACTTCCCAAATTTATTTTGGAAAAACATGAAACATGACTTATATCCACAAGTTCTAAGAACTATCACAAATACCCAACAATACCATTATCAATAACATTAATTATATTATCGCAAACCATAGTCTTTAAACACAAATAAATTTGGTACAAAATTATCATTTTTATAATGAACTACATGATACACTATCAGATGACCGAGAAGACGAAGCAACATTATTACAAAATAATAAATGGTGGGCTCTTTTATAAAATATAAAAGTTTGGGCCAATTTTTAAAAAATCTAATAGTGATATTTTGGCCTTTTGAGGTTTGG
This sequence comes from Nicotiana paniculata, assembly GCA_005239505.1. NCBI lineage: Eukaryota > Viridiplantae > Streptophyta > Magnoliopsida > Solanales > Solanaceae > Nicotiana > Nicotiana paniculata. Next base: position 41,165 of record ML337372.1, on the reverse strand, counting down.
AATTTAGGATTTTACCAAAATGTAAGCAAAATTTATGGCCAAACATGTGTTTTTCAAATAAAACCCAAATTTATTTTGGTAAAATCTATGGTCAAACGGATCCTTAGTTCATTTGCTAAAAATTCATGCCAAAATATGCTTAAATTATTTAGTTCATTTGCTAAAATTTTAGACTAAATATGCTTAAGTTATTTAGTTCATTTGCTAAAACTTTATGTCAAAACATGCCGAAATTTTATCCTGCAGTCTACAATTTTGTTAATAGTCCTGAAAGACAAAATTGTCTTTTTAAAATACTTTTAACAAAAATATGAGTTCGGATACAAATAGAAAAATAAAACGGGTATAATTTAAAATGGGCGACCAAATATAGTGCCGCGTGCAATTTATACAAATTGAATAGTTTAATTAGGGCCTCTGAGTTACACCCAATTAAAAATAATGTTATTACACCCAATTAGACCCTAGCTAGAGGAAGAGTGCGAGACACATACTCCATCAAAATTGGGGCAGAGTATCCGATCCGGCCGCTTCTTCTTCCCGAAAGGAAAAAGTGAGAATACAGATCAATTTTCAAGACGTTAAAGAAGTGCGAAAGGATTTTTAGGTGGAATGGATGCAAGATGAAGGACCAACAACTTTGCCCCAATATTCGAAGGGGATATACAATTTACTATTGGAAGGCAATTACAAGGTAATTTACACAAAGAATCCCTGGTGCTGCTGCTTTTTTACAATAATTAGTTGATTCTTTTCCAAATTCAGAAAAAAGTATCATTCTTTTGCTTTCACACTGAAGTCAAGTCAAGTCAAGTCGTCCCGGAGCTGCTTTCGGTTGATAAAAAAATTGCTCCTCACTTTTTCGTGGATAAATTGGTGAGTAGTGATTAAGGAGAGGGTCCTGTGAGCTGTGATGCACTTTTTCCTTCTCTTTCCAAAAAGATAGGGACTTAAAGTTCCCCTTTTTTTCTCATTTATAGCTTCATCGGCTAGTACTTTTAGCTGTCAATTGTGTACATATTACAGTGGAGTTTTGGTGCAGGGAGGGTGTGTGTGTGGGGGGGGGGGGTCTTCAAACAAAACCCAATAACATTAATTATTCTAATCAGAAGTGGAGTAGAGCATTAAGAAGTTGATTAATTCACAGAAACATTCATCTTTCATTTGTTTCTATTTCCTGATCTTAGTACCATCTATCCACACAATTTGTGTTTTCTTTTCAGACGTATAATGGAATCCATGGCTTCTTCATCTTCTTCTTTTGTGGGTAATTCACAGTACTGTCCTCAGTGGAAGTACGATGTCTTTCTAAGTTTTAGAGGTGAAGATACTCGCAGAACGTTTACAAGTCACCTGTACGAAGGTTTGAGAAACAGGGGAATATTCACCTTTCAAGATGATAAAAGATTAGATCATGGCGCGTCAATCTCAGAAGAACTCTTGAAAGCTATCGAAGAGTCTCAATTTGCCATCATCATTTTCTCAAAGAATTATGCTACATCCAAGTGGTGCTTGGATGAGCTAGTGAAGATCATGGAATGCAAGGATGAATCTGGACAAACTGTCGTACCGGTCTTCTACGATGTGGACCCATCAGAAGATCATGGAACCAGAGGGAGAGATTTGCAGAAGCCTTTGACAAGCATGAAACAAAGTATAAGGATGATGTTGAGGAAATGCAAAAGGTGCAAAGATGGAGGAATGCCCTAACTGCTGCGGCAAATCTAAAAGGATATGACATCCGACCAGGGTAAGTGAAATTCACATAGTATATATTTTTATTGGCTAGAAGACATTATAAGTTTTATCACTTCAATTCCTTTTCCAATTAGCTCTTCAAGAGTTTGATTTATCACCCAATTTACCCTTTAACAGATTTCACATTGGACAAAATTGTCATTTAAGTTTTCCCCAAATATTAAGGAGTTTTAAATCAACTAAATTTTGTGCATTAAATCTTTCCTTAGTTGAAATGTATAAAGATCAACCTTCACGGTAAGGGTAAGGTCTGCGATACACTACCCTCCCCGCACCCCACTTGTTAAATTATACGAGGTTTTTTGTTATTGTTGTTATAAAGATCTAACTATTAGTTAGAGGATTAGCTCCGGTACAAATAGCTCCATTAGATTTCAATGACAGCCCTAGTGACTGCCACGTCACTGTTAAAATATTAGATGGTCTGGATGCATTTATCTTTCTCCTCTATACTTTTCACAAACAAATTTTTAACATCTAGTAAGAGTGGAAAACTTTATATTTTGTTTCAATGGCAAAAACTTTATTAGCAAATATTTTTTTGGTTAAACTTTACTAATAAGTATAATTTTAAAGATTTCAATAACTTAGCTTTGAAAATTAAAAAAGCAAAAGAAAGTATTGTGTTTTTCTTCAGCTCCATAGGAACTAAATTCTACGCTACTACAATTTTTAAGGAAAAAACAGTATTTTAACTTAAAAAATCAAACCTTTAATAAACAGTTTTATTTGTGTATCCCTTTTATAGTTTAGACTTTAGTTACAATACACAAATGGTATTTTTTTGTAATAGTCTTCAATACTGTCATGTTAATACATATGTTTGACAATTATTTGTGAAAAACATAAAGCAAAAGAGAGCATCTAGATTCCAGACCATCTAATTTTTGAACAGTGGCGTGGCAGTCATTAGGGCTACGGGCTACCATTGAAATCTAATGGAGCAATTGGTATTGGAGCTAATGTGCTCCCTGAATATTGAATATCTTATTTAAAAATTTTCCTTATTTGAATAATATAATGTAAAAATTTGTAAAAAAACGAGAAAACCAAAAACGACAAAGTCCACAAAGAATAAGTAAAAACTATAATTGTTTCATTTATAGGATTGTATGAATATAATAGATAATTTGGTATTGGAAAAAAAAAACCAATAGTTAGTTTGCTATTTCTTTCTTATAGCTGAAATCAAAACTAAGTAAAAGTTAGCAACTTTTAATTGTTATAATAAAAAAACACTATCATTATTTGTAAAGAGAATCCATATGAGTTTTAGGGCATTGTCCGCTGTGCTTTTACTTTAATTCTGTTTTTAAGCAATACATAAATTTAAATTCTTTTTTTCCATGAATGATTGTACAACAACATCAACAACATGTCCAGTATAATCCCACAAGTGAGGTCGGGAGGAAAGGGGTTGTTTTGGTCCATGCAGGTCTCAAACCTGCGACCTTCACGCTATTAGCATGACGCTCTAACCAGCTGAGCTAATAGGTCCATCCATGTATGATTGTATAGTCTAATTAAACAAAATGAGCAACAATAATTTATTCTTTTTCTAATTTGTTGAAATTGATTAAAGAAATAGAATAATTTGCATTTTGCTGGTGAGAAGAAAAAAATACTATCTACAATCACTTTGTTAATCTTGTTTGTGTCTTCTAAAATGAATTTGAGAATAACTTTTTAATTCTTTTTCCATGAAAACTCTTTAAATCTTCAGGGGTTATGTGTTCTTGCTGAAACTGAAAAGGAAGTATAAGAACTTGTAATTGCAATGATGAAATTATAAAACTGGAACAGATTTTGAGTTGAATATATTAATTGATGATTGAGAAGTTAATGAAGCATTTCTTATTTTATTGAGTTAGGTGTAAAGCATCAATATTTATCATTTTCAAAAGCATACACTTTTATTTTAGAGATAGCTCAAACATAATTTTTAGTGTTATATTTATGTGATTTCTTAAAGTTCTTTTATCCATTGAGATAGAGTTTACGCGTGTGCGCGTACTATAAGACTAGTAATATAGAAATATAAGCTGATGGTTAGAAGGTGTCTTAAAAAACTAAATATTAATTTACAGTGTATTATTATCAAGGATAATCCAGATTAGTGGAGTGTCTTGATCACTCTGTTTCGTTCAACATCACTACTGTAGGACAAATAATTCTCCACATTAACTCCTCAATTATGTGTTTACAAACAACTTCCGATTCGAATTCATCCAAGTTTAATATCAAGTATTGATTTATTTTTTATGAATTTAAGGATATTTTAGTCATTTTACAGAAAAAGCTCTTATGATCATTTTTTTTTACCAAACACTTCAATAGTTTACTTCCAGTTTTAGCATTTCTATCATAATGTGTAACTGCTTTTTGAAAAAACCTGCTCAAACACTTAAAGGTTACTTTTTAGCACTTGATGCTGAAAAGCTATTTAAATTTACTTGAGCAAAAGGGCTCTTAGTCTTTTTATCATATATTGCTCATAACATTATCAAATACTTGTAATACTTGACTGTCTTATGCGTATCCACAATTATTCTTCTTATTTATGTAGGATTGAATCAGAGAATATTCAACAGATTGTTGGCCAAATTTCGCCCAAATTATGCAAGAGTAATTCTTATTTGCGAGATGTAGTGGGAATAAATACTCATTTAGAAAAAGTAAAATCCTTGTTAGACATAAAAATCAATGATGTTCGGATTGTGGGAATCTGGGGCATGGGGGGAGTCGGTAAAACGACAATAGCAAGAGCCATTTTTGATACGCTCTCATATCAATTTGAAGTTGCTTGTTTCCTTGTGGATGTCAAAGAGAACAAATGTGGAATACACTCTTTGCAAAATATCCTTCTCTCTGAACTGTTAAGAGAAAACGCTAATTGCGTTAATAATAAGGAGGACGGAAAGCAGTTGATGGCTCGTAGACTTCGTTTTAAGAAGGTATTAATTGTGCTTGACGACATTGATCACAAAGATCATTTGGATTACCTAGCTGGGGATCCTGGTTGGTTTGGCAATGGCAGTAGAATTATTGCAACAACTAGAGACAAGCATGTGATAGGGAGGAATGATATAGTATATGAAGTGACTACACTACTTGAACATGATGCTATTCAATTGTTCAATCAATATGCTTTCAAAGAAGAAGTTCCAGATGAGTGTTTTGAGAAGCTAACTTTGGAGGTAGTAAGTCATGCTAATGGTCTTTTTTTAGCCCTGAAAGTGTGGGGTTCTTTCTTACATAAGAGGGATATAATTGAGTGGAAAAGTGCTGTAAAGCAAATGAAAAATAACTGTAATTCAGAAATTATTGACAAACTCAAAATTAGTTATGATGGGTTGGAGCCCATACAACAAGAGATATTTCTAGATATAGCATGCTTCTTACGAGGGAAAAGGAAAGATTACATCATGCAAATATTTGAGAGCTGTGATTTTGGAGGTGATATCGGGTTGTGTGTCCTGATTGACAAATCTCTTGTTTTCATCTCTGAATATGATACAATTCAAATGCATGACTTAATACAAGATATGGGTAAATATATTGTAAACGTGCAAAAGGATCCGGGAGAACGTAGTAGACTATGGCTCGCTGAAGATTTCGAAGAAGTAATGGTCAACAATACGGTAAGTAGGCCAAACAATGCAATAATATTCAATTCCTAGTCTTCATATTCCAATCCATTTATTTGTTCCTCTTACTTCATATTCTCACATGCATGTCATTTTAGGTGTTTACTTTAGTAGGAGAAGCAAAATTAATATTAATTGCCTAACATAACATTGCCTATTTCGTCAATTATCCATTTTAATTAATTCTATCTAAATCATTTTTCTTATGTTATTAAGCCATGAATTAGTCTAGTAGCCACTTAATCTCTCTAGTCCAGTTTCTTGAAATTTGTATAACATTTTGTACATAATAACTCAATTAGGAATTTATTTACCACGGATTATATTTTATATTTAAGAAAATTACAATTTCTTGGTACCGTTTCAATCAAAAAGTCGTTCAATTACTACATGAAAAACTTTTAGACTTGACTTTAAGAACTTCTCAAAAAAATAGACTATTAGAAAGTAGAATTATAGAATAATTTTACAACGTGTTTCTCTTAAGCAACATATTTCTTAAAAAAAGACCTAGGCTAATATTGAACCTTAATTATTTTTTTAGTGGTGCTAGCTCTTCAAGTGCAACAATAAATAGTACAAAATATGTCGAAGTTTGGCGTTGCAAGGAGTGAGAAAGTAGTCACATTGACATGCAGATTTTATACAGACATTTGAAGTTATAGTTTGTAGACTAATGATCTTTCTACCAGGGGACCAAAGCAATTGAAACAATCTGGGTTCATTATTGTCCAAAGCTATGCTTTAACAAAAGGTCGATGGAAAATATGAAACGGTTGAGGATATTAAACATCGAGATATCGTGCTCCCATGATGGCTCTATTGACTACCTGCCCAACAACTTGCGTTGGTTTCTCTGGAATTACTATCCTTGGGAGTCATTGCCAGAAAATTTTGAACCCAAAAGGCTTGTTCATCTTGAAATCTCATATAGTTCACTGCGATATTTATGGACGGGAACAAAGGTACATTAGCTTAATTCTATTTTATTTTTATTTTTCTCTATAATTATCGTTGTCCTTTAATATGGTGATATTAAGCAAATATTATTGCTTACACCCTGTTTAATTTGGGGTACTTTCTATTTTGGCTTGTCCTAGAATTACGATGCATGTCTTTAAATGAATTTTTTGAAATTAATTCCAAGAGCTCAAATTAATGTATTTTATATTATTTTGGGTTGTTCTAGGTTGTTACTATTAGACCTTTATGTCTTTCTTTCCCAAAATCTTCCCAATCTTCGATTTAACTAATGAGAAGCTCATTTAAATAACTCGTTCAAGCATTTTCCTAGTAAGATATGAATCTCATCCTAGGTTGTATTTGGTGTTTGGGACGGAAGATATACTTATTAAAACAAAAGGAGTTCATTTTCTACAATTATTTTCTAGAATGATAATTTAAGCTTTAAACACTGCTTCCAAATTCAACACTTTGTCTTTTCCCATTTTATATTCCACTTCTTTAAAGAGTAAAACATTTTTCTCTTGGCTACAACGTTTTTCACCGATTTCTTGATGAATTTAACAATATTTTTTTATTATTTATAATGCACTTTTTGTTAGTTTCTGAGCATGTAATTTCCATATAAAAAAAAATCAATATCTAGTTCCACACAATAATATGTCGATCCTCATAATCCAAACGCCATCATCCATTTTTGGTCTGAGGTAGTAAAATTCTATAATTTTTAGGAACACTAGCAGCAATTTTTAAAATTCCAGAAAAAAGAGGTCATTTGATGTCCACAAATACAAATGAGAAAAAGAAAAGAAACAAAATAATTTCTATATTCATAGATATCCCACTAGCCAAATCTTTTATTGTTGGAATCCTGGGGAGTACCTTAATTTTTATGATAATTCTTTACCTGACTGTTGTTGTTTATCTATCTCTTCCTTTCTGTGTTCTGAACAGCATTTGCCGTCTCTGCGAAAGCTAGATCTCAGTAACTCTAAAAGCCTGATGCAAACACCAGATTTCACGGGGATGCCTAATTTGGAGAATTTGGATCTAGGATATTGTAGTAATCTTGAAGAGGTTCACCATTCCCTGGGATGTTCCAGAAAACTCATTTGGCTAAATTTGAAGTATTGTAGACGCCTTAAGAGGTTTCCATGTGTCAACGTGGAATCTCTTATATATCTGTCTCTACAAGATTGCTCTAGTTTAGAAAATCTTCCAGAAATCCTCGGAAGCATGAAATTGGAGTTACAGATTCAGATGCTAGACAGTGTGATATGGAATCTAGGTTTTAGAGGTCTAGAAAATCTTGTAACACTTCCGACCAGTATCTGTAAGTTGAAAAGCTTGGTGGAGCTAGATGTGTCATGTTGCTCAAAACTTGAAATCTTGCCAGAAGCTATAGGGGATTTAGAAAACATGGTGCGGCTTGATGCCAGAGATACTCTAATCTCACAACCTCCGCCGACTGTTGTCCGGTTGAACAAGCTTAAATTCTTGAGTTTTGCAAAACAAAAATCAGAAGTAGGCCTCGAAGATGGAGTGTGCTTTGTGTTCCCTCCAGTGGCTGAAGGATTACACTCATTGGAAATTTTGAATCTCAGCTACTGCAATCTAATAGATGGAGGACTTCCGGAAGATATTGGATCCTTATCCTCTTTAAAAGAATTGTATCTCAGAGGAAATAATTTTGAGCATTTGCCTCGAAGCATAGCTCAACTTGGTGCTCTTCGATCCTTGGACTTAACAGAGTGCAATTGTCTTATGCTGCTCCCAGAACTTCCACCAGAATTAGATGCATTGCATGCAGATTGTCATATGGCTCTGAAAAGTATTCATAATTTAGTAAGAAAAAAGAAGAAATTACAGCAGTTGATATTCACACCACTATATGATCAGGATGATGCTTACAATGATTCGATCTATAATTTGTTTGCACATACCCTATTTCAGAATATCGCTTCCTTGCAGCATGACGTCTCTGCTTCAGATTCCTTGTTCAAAGGAGTTTTTACCATTGTGCATCCTCGGAAAAAGATCCCAAGTTGGTTCCACTATCAAGGAATGGATAGAAGCGTATCAGTCAATTTGCCTGAAAATTGGTATGTACGTGATAACTTCTTGGGATTTGCTGTATGTTACTCTGGCACCTTGATTGAAACCACAGGTCAGTTGTTTCCCGTATGTGATGATGGAGTGTCGTGGATATCTCAGAAACTTGCCTTACGCAACCATCCAGAATTTGATAGAGAATCTACTATTCATTTTTCCTTGGTACCTCTTGCTAACTTATGGGATACATCTAAGGCAAATGGAAAAACACCAAATGACTTTCGGCTTATTAGGTTATCTTTTTCTGGACAAATGAAGGAGTTTGGATTTCGTTTGCTGTATAAAGATGAACATTGCATTGGGATAAGGAGGAGCAGATATGACAGTGGTGAACGCCATGACTCCGTGACGAATGAAGCCAGTTCCTCCTCATGTAAGAAACAAAGGTCACATTCTAATATTCAAGGGAGCTCTGTCTTTGAGAATCCGCAGCAACAAGTAGAGTGCCTAGTCTTTTCAGAAATTTTGCAGCTCTTTTCTGCAAACTCAGGAGCAGATATACCTCATGACTTGTGTTCTTTTCTCTAGTTGGTAGTGATATTATGCTCTCTTTTTATGTAACTATCTCCTTCTATTAGCTTTTTTCTTCTCATACTTTTTGTTTTGTCGATTAATTCTCCATCTTGCCTCTGCTTGTGCTGGGCCATGATTAACCATGGTAAGTTAAAGGCTGTCAACAAGATTAAATTCTAGAATACTCAAGTCAGATCCTGACCTTGTACATGCTTTTCCTATCAAAGTAAATGGTCATAACAACATAGATTTGATGCCCTGAAAAGTAATAGTAGTAACAGTTATATCTCGATTATTTTATTAGTGGTTTTAACAAGTTTCACTCTTTTGGTTTTGGATTATTTAAATGGGAACAATATGGTATTTGAACAAAATAGATGACACTGCATATGACGGGAACATATTTCCTCTATTTGTAACAGAACAACTACATTCTTGCCGAAGAACTTTGGTATGCAATAAGCAATTCTTCTTAAATCTCTATTTTAAGAATTGACCCTGTTCACTTTAATTCATGAATTTATGAAAAGATAAAGTGTTTTAATGAAGTTTTTAGCTGTTTATCACCTTTTTTCAAGAAACCATGATGACAAAAGATCAAATGTTTATTCGTTAAGAATTGACTCAGTTCACTTTTTTTCAGGAAAAGAAAAGCATTTTAATGAAGTTTTTTGCTGTTTTACTCACATGTTTGTTCAATGATAAGCTGTATACAGAAGGAAAAAGATTGTTCCTAGAAGTTTGATGAAAGCTGTGGTGAGGCCTGGTGGTGATGAATCAAGACCTGCTGAGGGTGAACAGGTAGTACTTTTGTATTTTATTTTCTGAATTATGTGCTTCTGAGTTTAAGCGGCCCAGAGGCCATTTTGCCAAAAAAGTCTAATATATCTACAAGACAACATTATGGCTAAGTGCAGCAATAGTCACTTTTAAGCCCGTTATTTAAAATATATCTACAGTTTACAATGTATTTAAAGATTAGTCAATTCACCCAAACTTCAGGACTGAGTATCCTGAATTTGGAGATTCAGGACTTAGTGTTCTGAATATTTTAGCTACTAATTTGAAATTCAGGACTAGGTGTCCTGGATTTCTTGACCACTAATTTAAAATTCAGGACATAAGATTCAAACTTCAGGACACAATTTTCGAACCTTAGGACACAATGTCCTGAATTTCTGAACTACTAATTTAAAATTCAGGACATAAGATTCGAACTTTAGGACACGATGCCCTGAAATTTGAATTTTGAGGTTTAAGCTCTAAGACATCGTATCCTAAAATTTGAGCGAAATTGGCTAATCTTTAAATATATCGTAAACTGTGAATATATTTTAAACAACCTGCTTAAAGTGGCTGCTTGATGTCATTTTCACACAACACTCACCTTATTGTTATGGGCACTCAGTGGGGAGAAATTAAAAAATAGCTAGACTTACAAGTGGTCATTCAAAAGTAGTCATAGTTTCAAAAGTAATAGAAATTTAGCCACTTTTCGTGTAAAGATAAATCTGGACGAAAACACTATTCAAAATCCGAAAAATACTCCAGCATAATATGCTGGAACTCCAGCATAATATGCTGGAACTCCAGCATAATATGTTGGAACTCCAGTATAATAAACTGGACTTCCAGCATAATATACTGGAGTTCCAGTATAATATAACAGTCAAGCATAATATGCTGGAAGTTCATACACAGGTGCTCCAATCTCCAGTATATTATGCTGGAACTTTCCGAGTGTAATATGCTGGAAGTTCATACACAGGTGCTCCAATCTCCAGTATATTATGCTGGAACTTTCCGAGTGTAATATGCTGGAAGTTCATACACAGGTGCACCGATTTCCAATATATTATGCTGGAACTTTCTGTGTTACAGTAAAATAGTGGCTATTTTTCAATGACTTTGCAAACGCTGGTTATTTTTGAATGACCAATCCGAAACTGGCTAGCTCGTGCTATTTTTACAACTCGATGGCTTTCAAGAAAGGGAAAATTACATCGTACAGTCACTCTAAAAAATAACAGTCGTGTATATATATAGAAGATATCTTGTCGAAGAAATTGACCACCTCATGTATGATGTGATTATCGCATATTAGCATCATTGTTATGAATTTCATAACTACTTAACAAAAAGAAGAAAAAAACTACTTAACGAGTAAGCTTGGACTAAAAAACTACTCAATAAGTTTCTGGCGTAAGTTTTGACAACAGAAAATGAACAATGAATAAATATAACTTGTCCATTTTTCTAACATTTGAAAGCATTCATCAAAATTGATCTGGCCGTATGATCTTTATTGACACTAATTAACTAGCGGTAATTGACAAATTAATATTTCTAATCCTTCATTAAAAATCGTTTTATCAATATAGAAAATTAGAAAATTTGGACATCTAGGCTAACTTTGCAAACGTCTTCTCCCTCTTTTTAATTAACAGGTGATGAAAGGGAGAAAAAAAAAAGTTATATTCCCTTCATTTGAAAAGTAGGATTTGATGTTATGGATGTTTCTAATAGAATACTTTCCCTTTAAAATACTTATTTTAATTTGATTTTTTTCTTTCTTTCTTGAATCGGAGTAAACAGTTAATACAAAAAAAAAAAAGAAAAAAAAAAAAGGAATCCATGCATTTTTGGCTTTTCCCTATTACTACATCATTCCTATCAAGTTTTATCCTGAAAATATACTTTATTTTTTTAACTTGAATATGAAGCCAACTTTTAGAATTTGTCCTTGCGACATTCATGTGGAGTCGGTGCATTGGTCACTTCGAAATTTGGATTTTCACTTTTATCCCTTTGCATCATTGGCGAATTCAGAATTTAAACTTTATGGGTTCAATTCACAATTCTATTACATCAAATCAAATTTAATGGGTTCATAATTTAATCTTTGTATATATTTAATAATTTTTTGGGTAAAAATACAAAATATGAGTGAAAGCTATGGATTCAGTTGAACCATAACTTTTACACTGAATACGCCTCTGCTTTGCATTATATATTCTTTCTTATGATTAGCCATATCAATTCAAATTTAGCTTCCTCTCGAAGATAATAAGGGAAATAATGATGGGCATCTTTTGACTTCTACGTGGTCCTAGCTACTACTATTTAATATTATTGTACGCTCAAAGACATTCTGAATTTTTACGCGACGAGGCACATTATTCTATTCGATCAGTGCCTTCTAAATGTTTTTAGTGTTCAGGGAACCAATTGCTTTAAATTAACCATTTTCAACGTATATACGTATATATGTACATAATTTCAACTGAAGTTTGCGCGGTCCGGTGACCCCTCACCCATACACGTGGGTCCGCTTCTGTGTACACTATGAATCAGTACTAGTTGATTAGTTGATATATTCCAACCTGCCATATATTCTCATATATATATATGAAAGTATAACAACTTTAGGGTCGCGTGGTATTGACAACACGAAAAGACCTCTACAAGTAGGAGTATAAGAAACAAGTAACGAAGTTCACGGTATATACTCATTAATATCTTAGTACACTGTTAATAAAATTTAGCAACGGACAAATTTCATTGCTAATTACCATATATTCGTTGGTATTCCTATTTAGCAATAAATTTAAAAAATCCTAGCTATTTAGGGATGAATTAGCAAAAAGTATCAACGCTAATAACTCTACTTTTGTAGCGTTATGGCAAATTGGATATAGACGTACGATACGTATCCATGAATAAAATATGATGTGTCCAGGGTTGAAAATATGGATTCAAAATGTAACTATTTTACTACTTTAATTTCCAGAAATTTTCACACACGTAATTGTTTTACTACTTTAATTTTCAAAAATTTCTCTCTCTCTCTCTCTCTCACACACACACACACACATATATATATATATATATATATATATATATATATATATATACAAAAGGTTCAATCGAGTTTACTTCTCTATTAATATATAGGCCCGCCTCTGATTGAAGGCCATGTTAAGTTATATTTCAAAGTTTCAATGATATCTTATTTTAGTTTATAGGTTTGCAGGAATCGAAACAAGAATACAAATGAGAGGTTGTCCAAAGGGTTGTAGGAATCGAAATAAGCAAAAAGGAAATAGTTCAAATGAGAAGATGTCCAAAGATATAATTGCTGAATTAATGGTCATGAAAAAAGAATTTCATTATAGCACATCTATTCGGCCTCAATCAAAGGAGATCAATTTACTAATCAAGGAAGCCTTTTCCAGCAAATATTATGTATCCATAAATAAGCTCAATCTAAGCTTAAATGTCTCCTCAATATAAGCCTGTGACAAGGAAAGTCACGATCGAATCCGGCCCCTCCCAAGAGCAGGATTCGAAGAGGCACCCCTTAGGTCAAATCCCTTTGAAGATCTCGTGCCTCTATTTTCGGTCATGACTCAACGACTCTCTCCTCTCCTATAAGAAGGCTGCTAAGATCAAATGGAAGACTTGCGCAACTACACACATTATTTTCTAAGTCTCTCTACTTCTTAGCCTAAACACTGTAATCTTTAGCTTTTCAGTATCAAAAGATATGAAGAATTAGAACACAAAAGAGAGTTGTGTCACTATTCAGAATTCATTGTTGCTATACTTCGTTGGTGGTGAACGAATCAAAACCATTCATTTTGTAATACTTTCAAGATCTAAAGGGAAACCTTGTGACTCAAGAGAAACTGGATGTAAGTACCACACTGATACCATACCAGTATAAATTATTTTGTGTCATTTACTTTTTATTTACTGTTATCTTTCACTCTGCTCTTTGTTTAGTCAACTAAAATCTTCGTTAGTCGACTAATTTTTAATNCCCCCCCCCCCCCCCCCCCCCCCCCTGCACTTTCAATTGCTATCAGAGCAAGGCTCATAATCTCTGCTTCGCAGCTGGTGAGAAAAAGACCATGGAATCTATCACTGTTATTGGTGCACTATTTCAAGAAGGAACCTCTCAGGTTCAACCTCCTTATTTCAACGGTCAACACTTTTCTCACGGGAAAGTGCGTATGGAAACATACACGATGTCATATGATATTAAAGTTTGGCGTGTGATCAAAAAGGAAAATCTTCCAATCCCACCAAAGGATGCAAATGGTCAAGTCATCGTATCAACTGATCCTCTTGACTTAGATGATTACACTGATGAACAAGCTGTTGTCATAACTGTAAATGCCAAAGCCAAAAATCTACTGTACAATGCTATCAATGGAGAAGAGTATGAAAAGATATCAAGTTGTGAAACAGCCAAAGAAATGTGGGACAAACTGGAAGTCACATACGAATGAACCAACAAAATGAAAGAAACTAGGATAAATATTTTGGTTCGAGACTACGAGCTATTTCAAATGAAGGATGGAGAATCAATGGAAGAGATGTTCTCCAGGTTCAGCAAAATTTTTGGAGATCTAAAGTCTTTTTGTAGACCTATCAAGAGTGGTGAATATGTTAGAAAGATTTTCAGGAGTTTACCTACCATTTGGTAGCCAAAGGTCATCGCTCTAGAATGTCAGGATCTTGAAAAAATTTCTTATGATGAACTTAGAGGTGATCTAATCGCTTTTGAGAAAACTAACTTGGATAGACAAATTCAAGAGAAGAAGAAAATCGTTGCCTTTAAGGCAACTGTGGCTGAAGAAGAAGAAGAAGAAGAAGAAGAAGAAGAAGAAGAAGAAGAAGAAGAAAGAAGAAGAAGAAGAAGAAGAAGAAGAAGAAGAAGAAGAAGAAGAAGAAGAAGAAAAAAAATAATAATAATAATAATAATAATAATAATAATAATAATAATAATAATAATAATAATAATAATAATAATAATAATAATAATAATAATAATAATAATAATAATAATAATAATAATAAACATTGTTTCCACCTCCAAACCTCTTCAATTTTTGCATATGCATCTATTTGGTCCTACTAGAACTGCTAGCATAGGTGGTAGGAAATGTGCTTTTGCCATTGTAGATGATTTCTCTAGATTTACCTGGGTTATATTTCTAAGTCACAAAGATGATGCTCTAAAGAATTTTGAAGTTTCCTGTAAGAAGGTTCAATGAGAAAAGAAATACTACATCTCTGCTATCGGGAGTGATCATGGAGGAGAATTTGAAAGCAGAGCTTTTGAAAACTTTTGCAATGATCAAGGAATCTCTCACAACTTCTCTTCACCAAGATCACTGCATCAGAATAGAGTAGTAGAGCGTAAAAATAGAAATTTACAAGACATGGCAAGAACCATGATTGTGGAAAACCCTCTACCTCATCATTTATGGGCAGAAGCTGTGAGTACAGCATGTCACATTACCAACAGGTCTCTGATTCGACCAATTCTCAAAAATACTCCTTATGAGCTATGGAATGGGCAAGAAACCCAATATCAGCTATTTTCACCCTTTTGGATGCAAATATTTTATCCACAACAATGGAAAGGAAAATTAGGGTAAGTTTGATCCTAAGAGTGAAGGTATATTTCTTGGATACTCTCCTTCAAGTAGGGAATATAGAGTCTACAATAAAAGAACTATGTGCATTGAAGAATCAATTCATGTTATTTTGTTGACACTAACCCTCGCCCAAGGAATGAAAAAATTCCTGAATATGAGAAAATTTCTTTTGTCCCTAAATTTGTTATTGTAGGAAAGGATCATCAAAGTGAGTCAGTTGTTCAACAGACTCAACCAGCTGAAAAGCCCGCAGAAGATCTCAAATTGTCTCAAGCAGATCGGCCGAATAATGAAGAAAGAGAACCTTCCTCAAACACTCCAAATGAATGGAAAAGTGAACCTTGGTATCCTCACAAATTCATTATAGGAGATCCACATGAAGGAATCACTAAAAGAAGGTCACAAAAGAACAAATCTCATGTAGCTCTTATTTCTCAACGTGAGCCAAAGAAAGTGGATGAAGCTCTCAAAGATACTCACTAGATACGTGCTATGAAAGAAGAACTAGATAAATTTGAAAGAAATAAAGTATGGGAATTGGTTCCAAGACCTTCAAACTCCTCTATCATTGGACCTAAGTGTGTATTTAGAAATAAATTGAATGAATCGGGCCAAGTGGTTCGAAATAAAGCAAGATTGGTTGCTCAAGGATACTCTCAGCAAGAAGGAAGCGACTATGATGAAACCTTTGCTCCTGTAGCAAGACTCTAATCCATATGAATATTACTTGCTTTCACTGCTCACAAAGGATTTAAGATATTTCAAATGGAAGTTAAAAGTACGTTCCTAAATGGTTATATTTCTGAAGAAGTATATGTAAAGCAACCACCATGATCTGCAAACGCCACCTTTCCTAATCATGTATACAAGCTGAGTAAAGCTTTGTACGGTCTCAAACAAGCTCCTCATACCTGGTATGAGAGGTTAAGTTCTTTTCTTCTTAATAAATGGTTCGAAAGAGGTAATATCGATACAACTCTTTTTATTAATCTTTCCAGTTCAGGTAATCTTATTACTCAAATCTATGTAGATGATATTATTTTTGGTATCTCTAACTCTGTTATTTGTGAAGAATTTGCTCTTTCTATGAAAGGAGAATTCGAAATGAGTATGATGGGAGAACTGACATTATTTCTCGGACTTCAAATCAAATAGTCTTCTAAGGGGATTTTCATTAGCCAAACCAAGTACACTAAGGAGCTTATCAAAAAGTTTGGCATGGAAAATGCTAAGTCAATTGGTACTTCAATGAGTCCAACAACAATGCTCGATGAAGACAACAATGGAAAAAGGTTGATGAAACCATGTATAAAGGAATGATTGGATCCTTATTATATCTCACTACTAGTCGACCGGATATTATGTTCAGTGTGTGCAAATGTGCAAGATTTCAGTCGGCTCCTAAGGAATCCCATCTTTCTGTTGTTAAACAATTTATTAGATAATTAATTGGTACCTCTGAGCTAGGATTATGGTATGCTCGTTCTAACAATTTTGCTCTAAGAGGATTTTCAGATACATACTTTCCAGGTGACAAGATTGACCGAAAAAGCACAAGTGGCACGTGTCAACTTTTGGGAAATGCTTTAGTGTTTTAGCATAGCAAGAAACAAAATTGTGTTGCCTTATCAACAACTGAAGCAGAATACTTAGTTGTTGGAAGCTGTTGTACACAAGTTCTATGGATTATGCATCACCTTCTCGACTATGAGTTATCTCTTACCTCTACTCCTATATTTTGTAATAATACCAGTGCTATCTGTTTATCAAAGAATTCTATAATTCATTCTAGAGCAAAGCATATAGAAATTAAGCATCATTTTATCCGTGATCATGTTGCTAAAGGTGATATTGTTTTAGAATTTATTAGTACTGATTCTCAACTTGCTGATATTTTTACAAAATCACTTTTCGAAGAAATATTTTGTTTTCTTCGAAAAAAGATTGGCATTGTGCCAAATTTGTAAATCATATCTTTTACCGTGTTCTAAAATATTTTATTTTCTTAAGTGTCTGTGGTTTAATTAATTTTCGTGTAAGTGTAATAATTACTTCTTCATCAGTACCGCTGATCAGTCACTTCAGAAGCATCACTTCCTTCTGAACCTGCTTTTTCCTTTAACCAAGGCGTCCCTTCGTTCCTCCCAAAAGAACTAATAAAAACTCTTCCTTATCTGTTACTCTCCTCATTTTGATCAAGCAAACCCTCTCACCATGGCCAAAATAAATCTCTTTTCTTCTGCTGCAAACAGACGCAGTCGAAGATTTCAAAAACCCCTCAAACCTGAAGAACTTGTGGATGTGGAGTCGTCCATTGACTCAGATTTCCTCAGAACGATCAATAAAAGAAGAGAATCATCTGAAAATCCTCCCATTAGCCAGAAAAAGGCAGGCAAAAGACCTATGGAGCAAACCCCCAAAAGGCTGCATGCAAGAAAGGAAAAGTGGAGAACACTGACTTTGATCCTGAGGAAAAGTTAATCTTTTATGGCCCCAGTGAAAAAGCGAGGTTTGTGTCCTACAAGTCAAAATATATGGCTTATGGACGCTCTGTAAGTCTCTCTCTCATGAAAAATCTCCACTGTGATGTGATTGCTGTATTTGATTTTCAGCACCTTTCTTCTCTGTTTGATACCATTGGAAACTCTGTTTATGAGGAACCAGTTAGGATGTTTTATGCAAACCTCTTTGTGAATGATAAAGATGATTTGGAATCCATGGTATTATGCTAAGTTTAGTGGGTTTGATGTGTTTGTGCAAAATTCGTGGCCAAAAGACTTTGAAGTTTCCTTTGATGAAGCAAAAACCTTCTTGTTGATAATCCTCCTGATATTGGTCCCAATAACCTTAAGTTTGAACATCGTGTCTTGGCCCACATGATTGCAACCACTCTTCTTCCCAGAACTGGGTCCCTTAGCTCTTTGTCCACTAGAGATGTTTTGTGCTTTATTGTCTAGTTAACAATAAAAGATAGATTGATTTGTGTGGATTCGCCAATATATGATTGAAAGCATCAGGGACATATCTTCTTCTGCTACATGTTTGCCATATGATCTTCTCATCTCACATATTCTCGAAGTCATGAAGGTAGATTTGACACTCTTTACACACAAGCACATTACCGGCACTTATGATAAGACATTTTTTTCAATAATGAGGTACACCTTGGGTGATGATGGATGGTTTAAGCGCGCCAAAGATGAAAGCATTCCAGTGTTAGTTGAAGTTCAAACTAAACAACCAGCATCTCAGTCGACTGCCTTTCAAAATCTTCAGCAAATTCAGCACTACCTAGATGGGGTAAAACTGCTACTGGTTGAGATGAAGGAACATGTAGACAAAATCAGGGAAGTTACTAAGGAGACAGGCACAGATGTAGCTAAGCTCAGAATGGATATAGGAGCCACACGGAGGCAAGGAACCAAGGCTTTCAATTCCACGAGTGAAAAGATGGACAAGCTTGTCAAAGATGTTGAAAATTCCTATGGCTCCTTCTGCACCAAAGTGATAAACATTCTCAAGTACTTCCTGAGAAGAAGTTAATGTGATTCTGTGTGATAGTGTTACTAACAAATTTTTTTTTGCTTCTTCTTTCTTGTTGGTGATTTTTAAACAATCTTTCTTTTGCTTGGGTCTGTACTAGTTATGCCTCTGCTGAAGGCACTACTTTTGATGCTCTAACTCCCTAATTATTATGTATATTAATTCCTATATTACTTGCCTTGTGTTCTTTTCTTTCCTTTTTGATTGATGTCAAAGAGGGATAAAAATATAGAGAAGTAAACCACCCAGGAGGAGACAACACTTATTCAGACTCAGTGGGAGCAACTTATAAAAAGGGAAGTTTCATAATTAATGTTTACTCTCTCTTTATTGTCATCATCAAAAAAGGGGAGATTGTTAAGTTATATTCCAAAGTTTCAATGATGATAATGATATCTTATTTTAGTTTGCAGGTTTGCAGGAATTGAAACGAGAATACAAATGAGAAGTTATCTAAAGGGCTGTAGGAATCGAAATAAGCAAAAAGGAAAGAATTCAAATGAGAAGATGTCCAAAGATATGATTGCTGAATTAATGGTCATGAAAAAAGAATCTCATTATAGAGAATCTATTTGGCCTCAATCAAAGGAGATCAATTTACTAATCAAGGAAGCCTTTGCCAACAAATATTCTGTATCCATAAATAAGCTCAATCTAGGCTTAAATGTCTCCTCAATATAAGCCTGTGACAAGGAAAGTCACAATCGAATCCGGCCCCTCCCAAGAGCAGGATTCGAAGAGGCACCCCTTGGGTCAAATTCCTTTGAAAATCTCGTGCCTCTATTTTCGTCAAGACTCAACGGCTCTCTCCTCTCCTATAAGAAGGCTGCTAAGATCAAATGGAAGACTTGCGCAACTACACACATTGTTTTCTAAGTCTCTCTACTTCTTAGCCTAAGCACTGTAATCTTTAGCTTATCAGTGCCTCAAAATATAGGAAAAATTAGAACACAAAAGAGAGTTGTGTCACTATTCAGAATTCATTGTTGCTATACTTCATTGGTGGTGAACGAATCAAAATCATTTGTTTTGTAATACTTTCAAGATTTAAAGGGAACCCTTGTGACCCAAGGGAAACTGGATTGAAGTACCACACTGATACCGAACCAGTATAAAATTATTGTGTATCATTTACTTTTTATTTACTGTTATCTTTCACTCTGCTCTTTGTTTAGTCAACTAAAATCATCGTTAGTCGACTAATTTTTAATAGACCACAATTTACCCCCCTCTTGTACTTTCAGACCAGTATAACAATTACTGTTATATACAATAGTACTTGTTAATTCAATTGTAGCTTTAAGAAAAAATGACTCAAAATTTGGAGATAATTAGAGTTACAATCTTCACTTTAGACAGTCTCCCTCAAAATCTCATATTTTCCTTCCTTATTATATAATGGAGTAGTAGATGTTGACTATACCCCTAACAATACCAGATTTATTACTTAAGTTTTGTACTAAAGTGTATGAAATAAATAAAACGTAAAGCATCTGACAATTCGGTTACCTCTTTCCTTATCCGAATATAAATCTTAAAAGAATCGCAATAAGTTGAAAGCGTAAATGCCCTAATATTAGATTCTTACAACTTTTCAATAGTATTTCTTTTTTACTCCCTTTTTAAGGCCTATATAAAGGGTTTCTTATCATTTCTTTCTACAACAGAAAGCAACTAAGTTTATATAGTATTCAATCAAGTATTTCAAAGAATTAGTTAATACATGGCACCACAAGTAGAATTTGTTAGGAGTCTAAGCAGAGAGATTGGACTTTCCTTTTTAGAAGGTAGAAAGCGAAGGCCTTCTTCTAGTCCACAAAGAGTTGCTGCTGCTGCTTCTGCTGCTGAACAAGGACCAAAACAAGCTTGTGTTTACAGATATTATCAGCATTCTAATGTTGTTCAGGTTAATCCAGTTTCTGCTACTGAAGAGAGAGTTTTTACCAGTAATTATGAAGTCACTCAAATGCACATTCCTGAGAGAAAATCAATTGCCTTGGCTTATTAATTGGTTGTTAGCTTTTAACTTAAAATATGTACTATAGCTTATTATGTAATCTTAACTGAGCTTTTTAGTCATGTCAATCATGTAGTTTCTACGCTCCCCCTTCTTCTTTTTCCCCTAGCATAGTTAACAAGGAGCAGAAAAGACTTTGAGTGACCACTTATCCGTTGGGCTATTCCCTTGAGGAACTATGTATTTTCTAATTTCTGCCTTACGACTTTGGTAAATCAGTCTCTGCTATAAGTTTGAACGTGAAAATTTGTCTCCAATATTTTACACAAGTAGCCGGCCGAATTCATTGTTTACTTTTTTTAGCCGGTATATATATATGGTAAAAAGGCCTCCTGGTCACTTGAACTTGCACCCGCTTATCATGCCGGTATATAAATTTTCATATGAACACTTCAACTCAAGAATAAGTTAACTAATAAACATATCCGACAGTTAAATCATAGCGTGTGCATTACAATTTCACAAACGTGGCAATCCAGTCAACAAAAAACCAATTAAAACATGTCACGTGAAAGCAAGAAAACACACTAAGCACCGACGATTTCCCATTCTTTTTTGAACCTAATGACCCTAAAACACTCAAAATTAATTTCATTTTCAATAGTCTCTCTCATAGAACTCTACATTTTTAATCGTCGGCTCAAATGGAGTGAACAATTGTCATAGGATTTTCGCCTATTAGATCATCTGCACATTGTGTTTATGCTTCTTTCAACATCGGTCCCAAAACAAGAATCTGTTGGGTTCGTGTACTGTCAATTTCTCCTTCACCAGAAACGTAGAAGTAATTCAAGGTCCGATTGTAGTCTTTCATGAAATTTCTAGTTGTTTTCTTATGTTTTTATGCATTATTGGTGATATTTTATATGATAGACATGTTTTGTATGCATGCAATGGTTCTTTCGTTATTAGGATTAAAATTAGGGCTTTTGGAATAACATAAAAAATTCTTATTTTTTTTGTCTGAATTTTGTCGGTTCCATTGCTGATTTGGCATATAGGGTTAAAAAATTAGGGTTTTTTATCATATCGAAAAGTTTTCTCTCTTAAAGTGATAAAGTTAGGGTTCTTTTCCCGTATCTGGTTGTTGTTTTTCAAGACATGTTTAGACAATATTGTCTTTTTCTTTTGAATATTTACTGATTTGGACTTACCTTATCTTATTTTCATAGGCGTAGTGAGGCAGGATGATTGTTTCTTGTAAATTATAATTTTACCATCAGGGACAACTTGGTAGTTGGCCATTAATGAGGTATGAAAATGGTATAACATGGCATACTATTTTAACTGCTGACACTGATGAACTGCATGTTATTCAATTCGAAAAATGGGCCAATGATATGGGGTACTTAGGTGTGGAGAATTTACATATCAAGTCAATAAAAAAGGAGCATTTCGATTTATTAAGTATGATGTTGATGTGTTAGAATTCTGCAAAGACCTTCGTAATGGGGATTTTATTAATGTTTATTTATGTCACATGGTTAATGTGCCATGTGCAGATATTGAATGGGATGAAATGTTAAGTAGTGGTGTGGATCCCAGTGATAATCCATATGACCAAACAACTGGCTTTAGTGAAGTGCCACAAAGGCAAACAAGTAGAGCTAATGTTAGGGCAACAAACTCCTACCAATGATATAAATTGTGATTGTTTCACTAAGGGGAAGGGTAAAGGGAGGGATGCTGATATAGAAGAGTCTACCGAGGATAAAGTGGAGTTCTACAACTTTCATCTAGCCACATATTCAGATTGTGTAATTATGAGAGTGCGTATGCTGAATATGAGGGTGTTTCTGCTGATGAGGATACAAATGAGTCACTTTATGATGCTGATAAGAATGTTGTTGGAGAGGAAAATGATAAGAAGCTGACCTTGTTGCTGCAAGACATACCAAAGTAAATCATAAGAATTGGAAATAGAGATCTAGTAATGTTAATATAGATGATCTACCTAGTGGCCCAGTAGGCATTGACCCTGGATTTGAAGATATCTACAAGGACAAGACTACCAAATATGCTAGCAAATTGAAAGGGGATAAGTAGTACCTAGACAATTCAAATCTAGGGAGTGAGGATACTTCTGATGATGATGTAGATGAAGATGATCAAGTACAGAACCTTCCTCCAAGAAGATACAACAGAAAGTCTACTTTGACCCTAACAGTAAGAAAATTATTTTTCAACAATGAATGACCTTTGAAA
Organism: Nicotiana paniculata; assembly: GCA_005239505.1. Taxonomy (NCBI): domain Eukaryota; kingdom Viridiplantae; phylum Streptophyta; class Magnoliopsida; order Solanales; family Solanaceae; genus Nicotiana; species Nicotiana paniculata. The sequence continues at coordinate 17,958 of ML337372.1, read as the reverse complement.
ATGTTATACAATTTAAATCTGCTTTACCAGACTATGATGTACAGAGGAGAGTTCAGTTAAATTTGAGTCCAAATGAGAGGAATAGGCTCAGGGCAACATGTTTGAACTATAGTAGATGTAGATGGCATATTTTAGGCAGTTTACAGGGCCACACACAAAACTTCATTGTTAACACATACTACCCTATTCATTTATGATTCTAGTTGATGATAGGCTATAATCTCATATTTTAGTCTATTATTACATTCCAATTTACTGCACTTTAGTTGAGTTTGAGCTTTAATCGCTAGTGTATTGCACTAATTGTGTGTTTTATGCCCTGTAGGAGTGATTCCGAGCTATGTAGATGTTATGGAATGAATTCAAGTGATTTGGAGCTTTGAAGTCTGAGTAAAATCCCAAGAAATTAAGTCGGGATCGTGTTCGGGGATCAACGAATGATAATTTAGAACGAACGAAGAATCGAGCAGGCATACTGTGCAGTGTCCAGTAAAATGCACATAATATTTTGCTCGGAACTCCATTTTAGCTCCAGAATATATTGTTGGAAATAAAATTCAAAGGGATACAACTTTCATGTTTTACTTATTTTTAAATTCGCAACAAAACAGGGTGAAAAGTGCGCGGGCACACTTCCAGGTGCGCGGCCGCGCACGTCCTGTCCGGTAAAACTGTCTTTTTTTTTGCGTAGGAGAAGGTATATTTGTTTGGTCCTGACCCTACTTGGTGTATATACATGAAAAAATAGTATTTTGAGGACTTTTGACATAATTTAGACCTAAGGAGGCTAAGGAGAAGTTGGAGAAGGAAGAGCACAAGGAATAAATCATTCAATGCCAACTCAAGACAAGGGTTTGGATTGTTTGAGTAGTAGAGATAGAGAAAACAATTGAAAAAAACCATTAAATTTTTTAACATTTTGACTTTTCTCGACGATGGATATCATTCAACAGGTTTCTTGAGGGATTAAACTCGAAATAAAAAGACAAAAAGATTTTCTTTTATAGTTAGTGTATTAATTCTGTTACGCACCGTAATATTATGTCAATATTATGTCCCGCAGTATTATATTATGATGATGTTACGCCTTGCAGTACTATATTACGATGATGTTACGCTTTGCAGTAATAAATTATGACGATATTGCATCTTGTGGTATTGTACCTGAATTTACCGTAAGGTAATTGACATCAGTCCAAGGAAAAGATTATTTGGAGATCATAAGGACTATGCGATTTCAAACAAGTGATGAATAAATTCGTGAAGGTGATAGGGGAATCAAGTCAAAGAAAATGAATTTTTGTCCACATGTTTGGCATGTTGGGAGAAAATACGGGTTGAACGTTAATACCCGATATTTATGGATAAGTGTCATACAAGGTACTACATGACCATGATAGTAAGGTGTATAAAGTATGTTAAAAGTTAGTAGTATTTTAAGTAAGTATAGATAATTTTTAATTATGTGAGTAATTGATTAATTATTGATTAGTGGAGAATTACCAAGTCAATAAATAAAGTGATAATTATCTTAGATATTTTGGATAAGTATTGAAGTTTAACGTGGCAGCAAGTTTTGGCCAAATTGGTGACTGTTCAAGTCACATAATAGGTGTCACAATTAAGAAAATATATGTGGCTTAGTCATTATGCAAATGGGGCCACAAATCTCAAAATGCAAAGGACTTTGATATACTTTGAGTAAGACACTTACGGGTGGAGAAAGATATTAGTCATCCTTAAGTTTTATCAATCCATTAAGGGAGATGGAGAAAGGCTTCAAAAAAACGTAAATTATGAGATCTTCAACAATAGTAACGTGTGTTCTTCAAAAAAAATTTCATACGAAACTATTTATAATATTAGCAACGGAATTTTGTGATTTTAAGGGAGTACGGTGCAATATTTTTCAAGAATATTATACGAATTCTCCCCTACTTCGATCCACCGTTACGTTTTTGTTGCAATTGATGTATGTTAGAGGGATTGTCAAGCGAATCAGCTCAAGTATGTTAAGACTATCCCTTATTTCTTTTTACATATCCATACGACACAAACGAAACGAGCAAATTTACAATCTCCATACATGACTCTATTCATAGAAATATTAGAGATGATTATGTTCTTGATTCCTCATGTGTCATATTATTCTATCATCTGTTCATGGGTCTCAAAAATACGTAAGTTGATAAAGTTTACGTCATGATATTAATCAAAGACATAATGGTCTTATGACGTACAGAGAGATCTTATTAACGTAATTCATATGTATTTCATGCATTTATACATGCACATTGACCCATGACCTGATGACGTTATATATATATATATATATATATATATATATATATATATATATATATGAGATTTGGGAAAGGTTATGGCATGATATATGCACCACCACCTGATCAGTTGGTATACGTTGATGATTTTGCCCACAGTGGCTGAGATAATATGATGGGATGCCCTCAGAGGCCTGATGATGTTATGAAACATGTACCTATGCACGACATGACATTCACACGCATATGCATGACACTATAATTATTTCATGAATTTCAGAGTTATCCAGACTTACATGTTGAGTCATTTACTCTTTATTTATTCCATGTCTGTTATGTACTTATTTTTTTATGCGTCTTATATACTCGGTACATTATTCGTACTGACGTCCCTTTCACCTGGGGACGCTGCGTCTCATGCCCCCAGGTCCTGATATACAGGTCCAGAGCCCTCTAAGTAGGCTATCATCTCAATGGAAGATGTTGGTGCACTCCATTTGCTTCGGAGTTGCTTGTTTGGTTAGTACGATTTAGACGTGTATTTTTTGGTATGGCTGGACTCTGTCCCGACCTTTTTGAAAATTATGTATTCTTAGAGGCTTGTAGACAGATGTCATGTACGTAAAAGATTGTATGGCCTTGTCGGCCTATGTTCAGTATACGAGTGGTCATTTTTGGTTTTATTGGCCCATATGTCTTATGTATAAGTTGGTATTACATGTTGTATTCTACCTATTTCACGACTGCCTCTCCGGTTCAGTTATCTATGATAGTATGATACGAAAAAATACGTTATGTTGGTACTCGTTTGAGTAAGATATCGGGTGACCATCGTGACTCATCGGTTTGGGTCATGACAAATTCCCCCTTGATTTTCTTTATGTCGCAGTTCTTTTCCAAGGGTTTTATTTGAACCAGGTGTAGTTAGTTTTTATTTTGTTAGATGTAGGAAACCTTGTGCTATGGATTGAAATGGAAGCAATATGCCTTGAGAATAGTGAATGCTTTAGTTGTGACGCTTAGGCTCTATATTTGACTCTTGTATAAGTGCCTTAAATTGTATGATCTTAACTTTTGCTTTGACTAGAGTGTCTTGATAAATCAATCTTGAGTGATTTAGGTGTCATGTGAGCGTGAGGTTTTGTATTATTCTGTGCATTGTATTTGATGTCTAGAACTTGCCCTGTGTGTTTACAAAGTAAAATGGTAGTTTTGTTCAGTCTAGGAAGTGATATAGAAGTTACTTTGTTGAGCCAGATATATGTGTTTTACCACCTAACTGTTATGTATATTTTTTAATCCCTTTGAGCCTGTAATCATGTTTCTTTGGCATGCACATTATAAGACTTACCCAATTATTTAAATTGACAATCTATTTGAACCTTGTACCTCTCGTGAGCACTTGAAATTATTATGAACTTTGTAAAAGATGAAGCGTTGGGTGATTGGTTTGGTTTGTGAGTGGAACTATTTAAATTAGGAGAAAGGTGAATTATTTTGAAAAAGTAAGAGCTACTTGAATTGAAAAAGAAGGAAAAAAATATTGTATTATTGTGACAAATATTCTTTGATAGTGGTGACTCTTGATGTAAATGTGCTTAAATAATTTAGGAGTTAATGTATATTGATGTGAAGGTGGAGTTATGGTTTGACATACGTTTGGGGTTTCAACTGTTAAAATGTATATATTAAAGTGCTTAGGGAGGTGTAATCACTCTTATATCTAAATGTATCATACCTGTCCCGCAACCTACATTACAACCAATTAAAAGTCCTACTTGATCCTTGACTGAATGAGCTCAATTAGTAAAGTAGTACACTATAGGCAATCCTATGTTCATCTTTGTGGCATATGAATGTTATTTCTGAGAGTGAGCAAATTCTTTCTATCTTGAGTTCTTAATTGTTATGAAATTCTATGGTGTGGAACTACTCTCTTTTATTGTGTGAGAGAACGTGATTCATGAAGGAAAGGTAATGTCGTTGACCTCTGTGTTAGAGTAAGTGAGTGAGTTGTGAATAATGCATGGTACTTGTGAGTCAAATCTTGAGGTGAAGATGTTACACTATTGTGCTTAGTATATTTTAAATATTTTTGTTGTGATGAGTTAGGAGAGTTGCTTAGTAAGGTTGTGTCTGTATAAAGTGTGATTTGATTGCTCGAGGACAAGAAATAGTTTAAGTTTGGGGTGTTTATGGTAGGCTATAATCTCATATTTTAGTCGATTATCACATTTCAATTTACTGCACTTTAGTTGAGTTTGAGCTTTAATTGCTAGTGTTTTACACTAATTGTGTGTTTTATGCCTTGTAGGAGTGATTCTGAGCTATGTAGATGTTATGGAATGAATTTAAGTGATTTATATCTTTGAAGTTTGAGTAAAAGCACAAGGAATTTAGCTAGGATAGTGTTCGGGGATCAACGAACGATAGTTTAGAACGAACGGACAATCGAGCAGGCATACTGCGCAAGTTCCAGTAAAATGCACATGAAGTTTCGCTCAGAACTCCGTTTGGGATCTATAATATGTTGTTGGAAATATAATTCAAAGGGCTACAACTTTCATGTTTTACGTTTTTTCAAACTCTCAACAGAACAGTGTAAAAAGTACGTGGCAATTTTGCGGCCGAGCATTGACCGCGCATATGAGGCAGAACAATGTGAAAAGTGAGCGGCCAAGTATGTGGACACACTTCCAGGTGCGCGGTTGCGCACGTCCTGCCCGTAAAAGTATCCTTTTTCACGTAGGAGAAGGTGTATGTGTTTGGGTCTGACCCTACTTGTTATATATACATGGAAAAATAGTATTTTGGGGACTTTTGACATAATTTAGACCTAAGGAGGCTAAGGAAAAGTTGAAGAAGGAAGAGCACAAGGAATACATCAGTCAATCCCAACTCAAGACAAGGGTTTATTACTCCATGTCTATGGAGTAGTTCTCTTTAGGGTTTGATGGATTTGGTGTATTGATATTTGTTTATGGATAATTAACTCTAGTTTTATGTATTGAATCGGTTTGGATGTTTTAAGTGTTGCATCTTTATTCACTTGTTAATGTGATCGAGAGAGGCATCAATTGTGATATTGTTGCTTTATATTTAGTTGGTTGAAGTCATTAATTCTTCTTATTAATAGAAAGAGGCTAGTTGAATTGTTGACTAAACTATGTTAGGAGGATAATCGAAAGAGGTTCTCCTAAAGATAAATTCACTACGAATTCTTGCATATCTTCACGCACTTAAAATTGGTTCATATTGTGAGGTTGAGACTTAATCGAGAGAGGAGTTTCTACTAAATAATTGAACTAATAACCAAGTGAATTCGACAGACTCACTTGAACATTAGAAATGAATTAGCTAGAGTTAAATCCCAAACATGCATCTTGCACCTATCCTATCAACCCTATCTTCTCCCCATCGATATCTTCCTTTGCTTACTACTTGCGTTGTTTGTCACTATTCAATAGTTTAGAATCTTAGTTAATTTAAGTTTTAATCATATAAACCTCAATTATAGATCATCTTGGAAAGAAATCTAGCTACAAACTACGATAATATTGTTTAACTCCAATCCCTGTGGATACGATATTATATCATACTATATTCAACTAGCGAGCATATTTAAGTGTGTGTTTTAAGCTCGCTAAATTTTGACGTCGTTGCCGGGGATTGGCAATCAACCGTGTTTGAAATTGTTTGTGATGCTAATTCAGAAATTAGGTGTCAGTTTTTTTTTCTTTTCTTTTTCCCTTTCTATTTTATTTTCGTTATTAGTTAACTTTTTTTCAAGATTTTTTTTGTAGTACCTAAAAAGTTGGAGAATATACTGTAGATATTGAACTCTAAATGTTTTGAAGATCGATTACAACCAACCTAAGAAAATGGTTGATGAGTTAGCAGCTGAATATTATCACCGGTCTGCTATGTATTTTAAATGCGGTGGAAATCATCTATGGGTTGACTGTCAAGCAGGTACGTATTCTTCCTATGGTTCGTATTTTAAGCAGTCTCACTCTGCTTTTAGTTTGTACAGGTATGAGAATTCATATGGGCACAATCTTGACTCTGGTTGGGATGAATACCCTTATTATAGTGAAAGCGAAGTGAAACAACCACCTCAAGGGGAGAATGATAGTTTGTAAGAGCTTGTGTATAAGTTCATAAATAAGCCGGTAGAGAGATTTACACAAGATTATGAAGCCATTAACAACCTAACAACGCAAGTGAGTCAAATAATAAGTACACTTTCATAAAGCTCATTGCGTTGTAGTGAGGAATATATGGAGGAGATACCTTGCGAAAATGAGCATACTCAAGAGGGTGAGCGTCTACGGAGGAAGATTTCCACGGTACAAGAAGACTCTGATTCAACTGAGATGATTGAAAATAAGGATGTGGTTGAGTGTGAAGCAACGAAAGAAGAGTTCAAATCCCCATTCACCTTTCCACATTTGCAACATTTGGTAGAAGAGAATGAGAAACAAATAGTCTTGGACATACCAGAGGAATATTCACTTGACCTTTCTTCTTTATTTTCTTATTCTAACCTTGATCATGTGAATTTTATTTTTTGGGATTTACAGGAATATGTATGGATTGATCCTGTGAAAGAATGCATAAACAAGTTAAGGACCATCATGAATGAGCAATTCACCGCTCAAGATGAGGACAAGAAAGAAAGAAAAGAGCAGGTCTTGCGGGTATCCTTATAAGCAATGGGCTTAATGAGCTCCATAAAGAATCCCAAGGAGTGAGAACGAGTAATGAATTCAGAATTAGGGGTGGAGTTGATAAGTTCTCATAAAATAAGAAAATTCAAGGAAGTTTTCTTTACCTCATGCTTTTTAATTATGTCTCATGGGAAAATGCCACAACTTAAAGTGTGAGGTGGGGGATATGTTGTATGTATGTATGTATGCATGTATATTTGTTTTAATTTTCTTTTGTTTGTTTGAGTAGTATAGATAGAGAAAAAAATTGAAAAAACCATAAAATTTTAAAATTATCGACTTTTCCCGACGGTGGATATCATTCGACGGGTTTCTTGAGAGATTAAAGTTGAAAGAAAAAGACAAAAAAAAAATTCTTTTGTAGTTAGCGTATTAATTCCTCCTTGGTTTTTCTTTGTGTCGTGGTTCTTTTTCAAGGGATTTGTTTGAACTAGGTGTAGGTAGTCTTTTTTTGTTAGGTGTAGGAAACCTTATGCTATGAATTCAAATGAAAGCAATATGCCTTGAGAATAGTGAATGCTTTAGTTGTGATGTTTAGGCTTATTTTTTTACTCTAGTATAAGTGCTTTAAATTGTATGATCTTAACTTTTCTTAATTGCTTTGACTAGAGTGTCTTGAAAAATCAATCCTGAGTGAGTTAGGTGCCATGTGGGCGTGAGGTTTTGTATTATGTTGTGCATTACATTTGATGTCTAGAACTTGCCCCGTGTATTTACAAAGTGAAATAGTAGTTTTGTTCAGTCTAGGAAGTGATATAGGTGTTACTTTGTTGAGGCAGATATATGTGTTTTACCACCTAATTTTATGTATCTTAGTTAATCCCTTTGAGCCTGTAATCCTGTTTCTTTGGCATCCGCATTACAAGCCTTACCCAATTGTTTAAATTGACAATCTATTTGAACCTTGTACCTCTCGTGAGCACTTGAAATTGTTATGAACTTTGTAAAATATAAAGTGTGGGGTGGCTGGTTTAGTTTGTAAGTGGAACTATTGAAATAAGGAGAAGGTGCATTATTTTGAAAAAGTAAGAGCTACTTGAATTGAAAAAGAAAGAAAAAAAGTTGTATTGTTGTGAAAAATATTCTTTGATAGTGGTGAATCTTGATGTAAATGTGCTTAAATAACTTGGGAGTTAATGTATATTGATGTGAAGATGGATTTATGGTTTGACATAAATGTGGGGTTTCAACTGTTAAAATGTATGTATGAAAGTGCTTAGACATGTGTAGTCACTCTTATATCTAAATGTATCCTACCCGTCCCGCAGCCTACATTACAACTAATTAAAAGTCCTACTTGATCCTTGACTTAATGAGCTCAATTAGTAGAGTAGTACACTACAGGCAAGCCTATGGTTCATCTTTTGTGGCATATGAATGTTATTTCTGAGAGTGAGCAAATTCTTTCTATCTTGAGTTCTTAATTGTTATGAAATTCTATGGTGTGTGGAACTACTCTCTTTTGTTGTGTGAGGGCACATGATTCATGAAGGAAAGGTAATATCGTTGACCTCTATGTTAGAGTAAGTGAGTGATTTATGAATAATTCATGCTTGTGAGTCAATTCTTGAGGTGAATATGTTACACTATTGTGCTTAGTCTATTTTAAATATTCTTGGTGCGATGAGTTAGGAGAGTTGATTAGTAAGGTTATGTCTATATAAAGTGTGGTTTGATTGCTCGAGGACGAGAAATGGTTTAAGTGTGGGGTGTTGATGGTAGGCTATAATCTCATATTTTAGTCGATTATTACATTCCAATTTACTGCACTTTAGTTGAGTTTGAGCTTTAATCGCTATTGTTTTGCACTAATTTTGTGTTTTATGCCTTGTAGGATTGATTCTGAGCTATGTAGATGTTATGGAATGGATTAAAGTGATTTGGAGCTTTGGAGTCTGAGTAAAATCCCAATGAGTTAAGTCGTGATCGTATTCGAGGATCAACGGATGATAGTTTAGAACGAACAAAGAATCGACCAGGCATATTGTGCAGTTTCCAGTAAAATGCACATAACCTTTCACTCAGAACTCCATTTGGACTCCACAATTTATTGTTGGAAATCTAATTCAAAGGGCTACAACGTCCATGTATTACTTTTTTTAAAACTCTCAACAGAAGAGGATGAAAAGTACGTGGCAAGTGCGCGTCCATGCATTGACCGCACGTATGAGGCAGAACAATGTGAAAAGTGCATGGGCACACTTCCAGGTTCCCGGCCGCGCACGTCCTGTCCGGTAAAAGTGTCATTTTTTGCGTAGTAGAAGGTGTATGTATTTGGGCCCGACCCTACTTGATATATATACATGGGAAAATGGTATTTTGAGGCCTTTTGACATAATTTAGACCTAAGGAGGCTAAGGAGAAGTTGGAGAAGGAAGAGCACAAGGAATCCATCACTCAATCCCAACTCAAGACAAGGCTTTGGATCATTTTATATTTTTCTTTACTTTACACTTAATTGTGATGAATTTACTCCATGTCGACGGAGTAGTTCTCTTTAGAGTTTGATGGATTTGGTGTATTGATATTTGTTTATGGATAATTAACTCTAGTTTTATGTATTGAATTATTTTGGATGTTTTAACTGCTGCATCTTTATTCACTTATTAATGTAGTCGAGAGAGGCATAACTTGTGATATTGTTGCTTTTATATTTAGTTGGTTGAAGTCATTAATTCTTCTTAGTAATCGAAAGAGGCTAGATGAATTGTTGTCTAAACAATTTTAGGAGGATAATTGAAAGAGGTTCTCCTAAAGATCAATCCGCTACGAATTCTTGCATATCTTCACGCACTTAAAATTAGTTCATATTGTGAGGTTGAGACTTAATTGAAAGAGGAGTTTCTACTAAATAATTGAACTAACAACCAAATGAATTCGACACACTCACTTGAACATTAGAAATAAATTATCTAGAGTTAAATCCCAAACATGCATCTTGCACCTATCCTATCAACCATATTTTTTCCCCATTGATATCTTCCTTTCCTTACTACTTGCGTTATTTGTCACTAGTCAATAGTTTAGAATCTTAGTTATTTTAAGTTTTAATCATATAAACCTCAATTATTGATCATCTTGGATAGCAATCTAGCTATAAACTACGATAATATTGTTTAACTCCAATCCCTATGGATACGATATTATATTATACTATATTCGACTAGCGAGCATATTTAAGTGTGTGTTTCAAGATCGTCACCAGTCACAAGGAACAAGCTTGCTAATACAACTTGTATAATTAAACATTACAAAGATAAGATCATTAATCAGTCTGACATAAAGCTTAAGAAGTTGCAAGAGTTGATAAGGATTACGTATGGTGTGTGGGTAGAAAAAATAATAAGTGCCAGGGATAGAAAGAGGGTAATGGGTAAGTATTTAGGTGATTACAAAATGAATTTTCCTAGGATTTATGGTTATGCTGAAATGATAAGAACTACTAATCCTGGCAACACTGTTGTGGTGAGGACTTCCAAAGAAATAGAACTTGGTAAAGAGGTCTTTGTGAGAATATACATTTGTCTACGTGGTTGGAAAATAGCTTTGTTAGAAGGGTGTAAAAACATAATTGGCTTTGATGGTGCATTTCTGAAGGGAGTATGTAAAGGTGAGCTATTGTCATGAATAGCTAAGGATGGTAATAACTAGATGTACCTTGTTGTTTGGGCAGTGGTTGATAAAGAGACCAAGAACAGTTGGTCATGATTTATTAGGTGTCTAATGGAGGACTTGGAACTGATAGAATCTGAAGGTGAAGGACTAACAAATATGTCTGATATGCAGAAGGTATGTGTATTGTTTAAATCTCATTTTTTTACTTTAATACTTAAGCTTGCATTGTATGAACTCTAACCATGTATTTTTGTTGTTCATAGACTTGTTCAAGCTGTATTTGAATTGATGTCAAATGCTGAGCATAGAATGTGTGCAAGGAACATATGGGGCAACTGGAAGAAAACCTGGAGTATTGAGGAAAGAAGTAAGAAATAATAGGGTTGTGCAAGAGATTCATTTGAAGCTTTTCTAAAGGTTAAACTAGATGAGTTGACAGAATTGGGTGGCAATAAGATAGTAGAACTGCTTAGATATCCCAAACAGTCATGGTACAAGACCTTTTTTAAAGACTTGTAGTAAGTGTTATGTTGTGGAGAACAACATGTGTGAGACCTTCAACAGTTGGATACTTACTTCTAAGAACAAGTCAATCATAACCATGTTGGAAGAGATCAGAGTAAAGGTAATGTAGAGGATGACTAATATGAGAGAATTTGCTACGAAGTGGAATTCTGATATATCTCTTATGGCAATGGGGTACATCGAAGAGCAATCTATAAGAGCCACTAAGCATGAATATAAATGGAATGGGGATATGGATTTGAGATACAGGATGAAATTTACAAACACATAGTTGATTTTGTAAAGAAAGAGTGTACATGTAGAATGTGGCAGCTGAAAGACATACCCTACTCCTATACACTTTGTGCAAGTTTTTAAAATATTTATGACATTGCTGACTATGTTGAGCATTGGTATAAGAAAGAAACGTACCTCAAGGCATTCAATTATTACATTCAGCCTATGGCCAACATGGATATGTGGCCTCCAACTCAAAACTCCAAACTTGAGCCTCCTGTAATTACTAAGATGCCTTGTAGACCTAAGAAATATAGAAGGAAGGCTCAAGATGAACCTACAAAGAAATTTAGTAAGAGATCAAGGAAGAAGACACCAATGACATATTCTCATTGCAAGACAGTAGGGCATAACAAGAAAGGTTGTGCAATCCTGGTAAGAAACAAATACTCCTTATGCTTTAAGTTTTTTTTAGTCTATTGTTGAATTTTGTATATTCTGGGTATTTTAGAAAGGGCAAAGTTCAACTGCTGGTGCTGGAAGTAGTACTACAAATGCCCAGGCTACTACAACAGCATCGGGAGGTCATTCTGTTACTACTGATGCTGGTGAATCTGCAGCACAACAATCTGGTACTACTGCAACACAAAGAAATTCTGGAACTATTGATGATGGTGGATCAAGAACACAACAATCTGGAACTACTAAGAGCTCCAACATATTCTTAGAACTTTAGGTGTAAGGCCTAGGACTGTTGGATTTGGAATACTATTAGGTGAATCAGGAACAGTCATAGAGAGGGTAAGTATAGTGAAATTATGTCCAACTATTGTGTCTAATTACTATACTAAATTCTGAAATTATATTTCTTTTTTAATGTAGTTTGGGTTAAGGGATAGAGTCACCCATGATCCTAGGCAAATAATTGATGCTAGCATGATCTTGGGTACGGAGCACATGGACTAAGGTGGAAAGAACAAATATAGTAACACAAAGACAGCTTCAACAACAGGCTAGAAGGAGACAAACTCAGGCAACCCTAAGCCAATCTGAAGCTCCTTCTTCAACTCAACTAAACTTGAGTCTATCTCAGTCTAACTTCAACCAGTCTCAACCGTAATGATTTGAAGAAATATTTCTTTTTGTTAAAGTTTAAGTCGGTTAGTATCAAAACTTATTTGTAGGTTATTTTGTGGAAGATTTAGTTTGAAATATTCAAAACTTAGTTAATGAATGTTGTTTTGGTTTGGTTTAGGCATAGTAGCAAACGATTTCTGCTAGTGTGTAGATTTGATGGTCTACTTTTGACAATCAAGATGGTTTTTTTGAACTTGTCTAATGTATGTTCAGATATTAATGCAAGCATCACTTTTCATTGTAACAAAATACTTCACACACTTGACATTGTCATCGTTTGTTAAGAAAAAATATACAATACAAAGAGCCTAAGCTAAGAATAACACTACAAAGAGCAGTGCAACAACAACAAACACAATTACATATTATTTTTACGTATTCCTTCGCTGCTCATTGATGCGAAATCTTGATAGCAGTCCCGAAATCACTTATTTATAATGATTTGAAAGAGGTGCGTCAACCCACCTGAAAAACCTACAGCAACTGCTTGTACCATACTTTGAGCATCCTAAGAACCTTCTACCAGGATTGGTGGGCTTCCAGGTTATACACACAACAGCGTCAACTCCACAACAATAAAATACACGACTTTCCATTGCATTTTTAACCTGAAGAATAAAATATTGACCTAGAAAAGAAAAAAATTGACTTGAATCTGTAGAAAATTTGAAGAGAAGATGTGTTACAAAGCTTGTATTCGTCAATAATGGAGGTTGTAGGCCAAAGGAAGAAGAAGAATCCCTCTAAATAGATGGGCCCTTGGGTTTATTAACGTTGGGCATTGAAAAAAACCCCATTCACAATCTTGCTATGCGTGGCTTACACGCACAAAAGCTGACTAGGAATAACTGATGCCACAAAGATTGAGTCAACGGTCGGAAGTGTTTATTAGTTCACTTATGCTCAAGTTGAAGTGTTCACGTGGGAATTTTGAAAGTTTATTTACTGGCATGACAATTAGGTACAAGTTTAAGTGGCCAGTACATATACATACATATATATACACACACACACACATACATACATACATACATACATACATACATACATACATACATACATACATACATACATACATACATACATAATACTTAGATTATGCACTGATAATACACAGTTATACATATATTATACATGAATTATACCTATATTATACGTTCGACAACTATTTTAGTTTAAGCAATTGGGTAAGTAGTTATTTAGGTTAATTTATTCGTAACATCATGGAGTTATAACTTATTTCTTCTTCTTTAATTGAAAGTGTTAGTAACATGTGTTCAAAAATAATTTCTGCAAAAATGTAAACAAAAAGAAAAAGCAGAAAAATTAAAAGTTCCGAGGACAAGAGAAGATCCCCTCACTATTGTCTCAAGGTTATTGGAATAATTTCTCCCAAGATAGAAGGGAACAACTATTCTGTAATATCAGTAATGGAAATTGCAGAACATCATCGAACTCAAGAAACGGCAGTAAACCACATTTGTTTCCTCCATTTCACATTCACACCTCTTTATTAAATTAGATAAAAACCCAACATAAAGATCGAGCACCGAAACAAAACCGGTTTATAACGGAAATATGTTTTTCTTAGCGGCAGTAAGTAATTTTACTTCTTGTTTCCTGTTTAATTCTGTATTTTCTTCCCTTTTGATTTACAGTTACTTTTTGTGTTTATATAAAAACTAGAGACTCGTTTAGTTTACGGAATAAATTTCACGAGATTGTCCATGTTGCAAATAACTAGCAGCACGAACTTTTTTATATGGTGATAATTAATAATGCAGGATGCAAGAGTTGTATTACTTTTAGAACATTTTTGTCTTTGGTTACTCTTATATTGATACTAGACAATACAAAATTATCATGCTTACTTGTAAGGGCTTTGGTAAGAGCAAATTAAGCACCGAAAAAAAACTACTGAAAGTGGAATCCAATGCCACTAACAAAAATGTCAAAACCCAAATCATTAACAAAATAATTCTTATTTATGCAGTTATCCAAGTTGAGAAGAATAATTGAAGCTGGATTTGGTATCGAAATATTATCCAATTATTAACCAAATGCCTTAAAACTGAAGAATAATTGCTCCATCTTTGGTTTCTCTTGCTTCCATGTACATATATGATACATAAAGCCTTGGAAACAATGTAAAGAAATTATGTGGCTAGCCATTTTAACACTATGTCCGTCGTAGTTGTAAAATACATGATTCAATCTCGTTTACAAAAAAAACACAAGAAGAGAAACAAATAAATAAATAATAAAATGATGAATATGGAAGAGGAACCATATTCATGAAGTGTGAGTTCAATTCTCATTATATTGTCTTTCACTTTTATATTTCTCTGATTGTATCATGTAATAAAAGAAAAAGGGTTTTAAAATATAAAAACAAATATACCAACGAATGAAACAATATACAACAGTCATATGTCACAGCATATACCAATCATATGTGACATTCATATACGGAACTAAACCATGTAATCTGCACATGGAAGGTAATATTCATGAAACACCATTGTCCCGAAAAACATCTAGAATAAGAAAAAAAACAAACAGAAAGATACCAAACAACGTTATAATAATCCAAGCACGTTTTGTGGTCCATAGTATGTCGCTTTTCCAAACAGAGAATGGACTTCCTTAGCATCGAAGCATCTAAGTTTCGAACTGGAACAAGCATCAACTATGTAACTGTACGAAAGTACAACCATTAAACTCAATACATAACCTTTAAATGATATAGATGATAATAGAAACAAATGAAAAGCTTCATGGAGCCAAACGAGAACTTCAGTTGACATAAGTGCACACCTCAGTGGTACCCTAGTTGCAACTACTTAATATCAGTCGCCACTCGCCATATTCTTAAAACTTGATCATGGGATAGAACTGAATGCTGAAGAAAGGCTAAGGGGATAAAATAGATACAAAGTCAACCTAAAAGAGAGAGCAACATCATGCTCAATAGAAAGGTCACATCTGTTGAAACCACTGGAAATAAAAATAAAATTATGACATGCATAAACAATTAGAGTCCCAAAAAAGTGCGTCAAATAAAAGCATGAATTAAACAAACATGCAAGGAAATTAGAATTTGCATGAGAAAACAAAAGCTCAATAAAATAGGTTGAGAAGCAATCACAAGTGACAGCTTATTGATCATCTCGACTCTAGTACCATGACGAATTTACCTTACCAATAATAACACATCTAATTGGACTAACAAGTAGCAAATAAAAGTCTAGCATTGCTTCATCTCGTCAAGAAGTATTTTTATATTTGTACACAATTTATGAAAAATCACCCACATTTCACTTGAATGTACAACTTTGCATCGTTGAAGGCGTTAAAAAAGAAACAAAAGGAATTCTTAGCAAATAGTTTACTTGTTTTAGGCCTATCACCGTACACCTTGGATTCATCAGTCTCCATAGTTAATAATTCATCATATTGAGTAAACAAAGAAAAATAACTAAAAGAATAAACGATTAAGATGGAAACGAGCACTCACTACAAAATATAACAGTTACAGATATACAATACCATGAAAATATTAGTAGCAAAGTGTCACGACCCGAAATCCCACCTTCAGGCAGTGATGGCTCTAACATTGAACCCGCTAAACAAGCCAACATTTTGGTTAAGTTTACCTGTTTACAATTGAAATAACAATAATAACTAGAACAAGTATGATTAAAGAATGCGGAAGACTACTAAATTCAAGAACTTTAACGATGAATCTCATAAAAACTTCCTCAATTACACCCCAGAAACCGGTATCACAATCTCACGAACAGTCTAAGATTTTTCTAAATACAATGGTCTGAAATAAGTGAATACAACTGTCTTGGAATTACAGGATAAGACAGAAAATGAGAAAAAGGATTAGAGGTGACGCCAAGGCCTACGGACGCCTGTAGGACTACCTCAGTGTCGTTGTGGACTGAAGGCTACTCCCTGAATCACTGTCCACTAGTCCAGCGCTATAATCTGCACAACATAAAGAAGTACAGGTGTAGCATCAGTACAACCGACCCAATATACTGAGCAAGTGCCGAGCCTAACCTCGGCGAAGTAGTGACGAGGCTAGGACACGACCACAAATAACACATGTGCAATTCAATAGTATACAGGAAATAATCAAGTAAATACAACAACGGGGGAGAACATGCTGGGGACAAAAGGGCAAAACACTTATTGAGTAACAGACCATGACAACCGTCTAATATCAAATAACAACAGAGAACAAACAAGTGCACGGCATCACCCTTCGTGCGTTACTCTCGTTCTCACCAAAACAAGTACACGGCATCACCCTTCGTGCTTTTACCTCACAATATCATGGCACGGCATTACCCTTCGTGCATTATCACTCATATCATGGCACAGCATCACCCTTCGTACTTTTAAAATCACAATATCGGCACGGCATTAACCTTCGTACTTTTAAATATAAAATCATGGCACGGCATCACCCTTCGTGCTTTACACTCTCATCCTCACAATGAAATAAATGAATACACGGCATCACCCTTCGTGATTTACACTCTTCCTCACCCAAACAATAACCAGAACAACAATTTGGCAAGGAATAACCACAATACAAACCATAATTTACAGCATCCCAACAAAGGAACAATAACAGAAATATCACCGTCCCGGCAAGGGACACAGTTATAACAAATCTCACTGAATGTACAACATAACCAAATAATCCTCAACCGAACAACCAATCAACAGTGTTCACAACCAAGTACTTCCAACAATTTAATAACCTCCAAAATGAAATCTACTTCATAATACAGTGGATATCAAAGAAAAACACATATACAATAAGATATGACTCACGGGCATACTTGACAACAAGGTATAGATACTCGTCACCTCACCTATACATTGAACATGATAATAACNCTTTTCCTCTCGAATCCGACTCCGAAACAATCGTATCTAGACATAATCGACTCAATAACATCAATAATTACTCAACAATTCAATTTCAATGCCTAAATATAGATTTTCCAACATTCTTCCAAAAATTTCAAAATTTGACCCCGGGTTCGCTTGGTCCAAACACGAGGTTCGGACCAAAACCCGATCACCCATTCCCCCACGAGCCCGAATATATAATTTATTTTGAAATCCTACCCCAAAATAAGGTCAAATTCCAAAAAATCCAAAAATCCCTAACTCTACCCAAAAACCCAATTTTCTACCTTTAATTCCATGATTTTAGGCCTAGAATGTAATAAATGTTGATGAAAATGGAAGAAAATGAAGTTAAGATCACTTATCTATGAAGCTATGGTGAATTTTCCCTTCAAAGATCGGCCAAGGAGGTGTGGAGAAGAAGAAGTTGTGGAAAAAATGGGTTTATCCCGTACTGGGTTCTGTTTTTAGACTTTAAAAATGACTGGGCGATTTAGACCTATGCGATCGCGGAAGGA
>MDKI01259346.1:0-15589 GCA_005239505.1 Nicotiana paniculata | reverse complement strand
AGTTTAGATACTTACAAAGACTAAAAATATACATTTTGTAAGAACATCATAGAATTCATGTTTGATAAAATAAATTAATATTTATAAATAAAGTATCATAACATTATTCAAATATTTGACAAAACTAATCTATTAATTCTAACTAAAAATGAGCAACATGCATTGTGAGTCAATACTACTAAAATAAGTAAATTGGAATCATGAATATAACAAAATTTGAAAATTCAAATATAAAAAAATAGTTTAATATATGTCAAATTCCAACATAGTAATAGTAAGTTCCACTACAACTTAAGATTAGGAAACATAATAAGTTTATAACCACACTCAACAACAAAATTCCACTTTAATTGCATTACTCATTATATGTCAGATTTGTTAGTGACTCATTATTTCTAATATTAGGAGGTGTAGTTTCAAAAAATAGAATAATAAAATAAATAAAAAATAAAATATAAGCAATTACATGGAATCACAAGAAGTAAAGGTAGAGAAGTAAAATATAAAGAGTATAAAGAAAAATATATTTTAAAATTTCAAAATAAATTAAAAAGTAAAAATAAAATTAAAAAATTAAAATAATAGAAATAAAAGTTTTTAAAAAATAAATTAAACTAAAAACAAAAAGGAAAGAAACTAAAACGCAACCTTGTAATTACATAGTGTAATTACCACCAATTCTCATCTCTCCCTTGAGAATTATAGAGTGTAATTACATCCCTCCAATTACACCCTATGCTGACCAAGTAATTACTTGGTCTAACAAACATGTCAAACTGTGTAATTACACCCAATTACACCCAAATCAATTTCCAAGATGGCTTTCCCAACATGCTCTTAAAGTTTATACTTTTCTTGCTTGAGAGAAGTTCAACTAGACAACTCAAGTTCATAACATTATAATTGAGTCCATTACTTAAATGATCACTCAACTATGAAATTATCTAGTAACTCATTTTTCTTTTGTTTGTAACTGAAAAGTCACTTAGTTATGCCTATAACACTCAAAAGGTCACTCAACTACATTTTTTAAATTTTTGATTGCCAAATACCTATTTTACCCTCCAAATTATCAACATTTCTTTTCTTTTTATTTGAATTTTTTAATATTATGATTTTTTTCTCTTTTTAGTCTATATTATAGACTTATCTATTGAACAAATAAATTTTATTTATAAAATACAAAATAAAAACTTAGTTTCCTAGTATATAAAATATCAGAATAATAATATAATTGACCATAATTTTCAAAATATATAATGTATATTAAAAAATATACTTCTATTTTATTACGTGCATAAGATATGTATTTTAAAAATTTTATTTTCTTTCGTTCTTAATTGTGTAAATAAATTTATGAGTTTTTGTTCTTAATTGTGTAAATAAATTTATGATTTTTTTTTGTTAATATCAAAATTATTACCATGAACAAATTATTTTAATTAATTTCGTTTACTATACTCAACATTTTATTCCAACATTATATATGATTAAATACCATTTTATTTTTTTCTTTATAAATAAAATTTACTTATTGTTTAGGTAAGTCCATAATATAAATTTTAAAGAGGAAAAAAAATCATAATATTAAAAAGTATAAAAAAAATATATGATAATTTAGAGGATAAAATAGGTATTTGGCAATCAAAAGTTTGAGAAATCTAGTCGAGTGACCTTCTGAGTACAATAGATATAGTTAAGTGATTTTTCTATTACAAATAAAAAAAAATGACTTTAGTAGATAATTTCGAATAGTTGAATGGCCATTTGAGTAATAGATAATATTTTAAAAATATCAAGGTCGGGAGCCGGGGACTATATGTTTTTTCCCTTTATTCAATT
This sequence comes from Nicotiana paniculata, assembly GCA_005239505.1. Classification (NCBI taxonomy): domain Eukaryota; kingdom Viridiplantae; phylum Streptophyta; class Magnoliopsida; order Solanales; family Solanaceae; genus Nicotiana; species Nicotiana paniculata. The sequence continues at coordinate 13,747 of MDKI01259346.1, read as the reverse complement.
TTTTTTTTTGATAATACTGGTAGATATATTATAAACTAGATAATGTTCAGTTGGTTATAGATAGTAGGAAAATTACCACACATTGGTGGATTGTCACATGCAATATATTGATTGCCTAAGGTTCTTAGCCTATTACAAGCATCAGTAAATTTACAAAAAGACAGGCTCCATTTTCTTCCAAAGTCAGTTGTTTCATCACAAAAGGAGGCGGTACTGTATGGATTTATGGATACTGAGGGGAGAGTTGCTTGTAGTTTCCCTTTGTGGTGTCTTTTGCAAGCTTATGTTCCACTTGATTGCTTCCCGAAAATTATGTCGTAGAAGCAGGTCCTTCTAGTGGTGCATTAATGATCTGCAAGCAAAAACAAGATTAGAGAAGACTAAATGGTCCTGTTGTATTGCCTTGATTGCTTCAGTTGAGTCGGTCTCCATTTCCAGCGGAAACAGATTGTATTTCCTTGCAATTTGTAGGCCTTCGTGAATTTCTTGTATCTCTGTATGCAGAGGAGAAGTAGTTGTGTGTTGCATTTAGAAGCAAAGGATCCACTTACCCGTGTGACTTCTGATCGCACCTCCTACACCTGATATTTGTGCGTCATCCTTGTATGCACCATCAATGTTTAGTTTATACCAATGTTGTAGGGGTTTATGACAACTTATATTAACCGTTGTTTTTGTTTGAGTTGGGCCACCCTTTGTGTGTAGGAAATTATATTCAGAAGCTTGGCCCATCAAAGTTGTTAGTATTGGGGGGTTGGGGGGGGGGAGTTTGTGTTATTGAAATTATTTCTGTTCCTGTTAATCCAGATTCCCATATAAGGAAGGGAATACGATTACCCCATTCCATAGTTGACGAGATGGTTACCGTGTTCAAATCTTTTAGGTTGATCAACCAATGATTATGTCCAATGATGTTTTGGACGTTGATGCCTAAGGATCTCCATATGTTCACAACTTTAGGGCATAACAGGAAGATGTGTATAATATCTTCTTCATTTGTTCGGCATATAGTGCATTGAGGATCAATATTGATACCAATGTGATGAAGATACTGACGTGTAGGAATTCTATCATGGAGGCATTTCCAAAGGAAGAATTTTATTTTGTTCAGGCAATGTAATTGTCATATCCAGCTGGAATCCCGTGCTGCTGGTTTAGTATTGTTAATTAATTGATAGCAGCTTTTGGTGGTGAATTGGCCATTGTTATTAAGGCTCTATATTGGCTTGTCACAATTTCCATGGCTAAGGAGTTGTGGAATGCTTTTAATATTGTTTGCCACTTTAGCAGGCATTTTGAAGGATATTTTTGAGAATGACCAATTTCCATTATGATAGATATTTCTTATCTGAAGATTGCTCTCATGTTCTTGGAGGGGTCCCTCAATACAGTTTCTTAACGGTGGGTAATTTGGGATCCAACGAGTATCCCATAAGTTGAGAGTGGAATTCTGGCTAGGTTGCCATAGAATGACTTTAGAACAGATGGTCCATCCCTTTAGGATGTCTTTCCAAATGAATGAATGGTTCTTTGATCTTTTGGTGCTATATTTATTGATTAGAATGCTTGCCCAGGGAGTGATTGGATTAGAAAGGATTCGCCAGGTTAAACCGCTCAGCAGAGCAATGTTTTTAGAGTTTGCATTATTAAGACCAAGGCCTCCCAAATTTTTAGTGTTGGTAATGGTTTTCCAGTTCATGAGGTGTAACTTTTTTCCTTCGTTAGTAGTGCCCCAGATGAAGTTTCTTTGAATTTGGTCTATTTATTTTTGAATTTTGGTAGGAATTATAGTGTATTGCATGGTTTGGAATGCTGTACAAAGTTGATTGGGCTGATAGAGTGGTATGACCCGCAATATTTAGAAACTTTATTTCCAGGCTGATAGCCTGCTACACATTTTGTCTATAATAAATTAAAAGTCCTTAGCTTTAGGATTTTTGTCCAAGATTGGAAAATCATGATATTTGCCAAACGATTGGCTAATGTTGATGTTAAAGCCATTTGTAATGTCTTTGGCTATATTTATAGGACAATTATTGCAGAAGATGATTTTAGATTTTTGAAGGTTGATTTTTTGTCCTGATAACTCACAAAAGGATTTTAAGCAGTTGTCAATTATTTTATAGTTTTTTAAATCTTCTCTAGCCATAAGGGTCAGGTCATCGGCAAAAAATAAATGGGATACACCCGTGTCCTTGTTAGTTAAGTTAATTGGATCCTACATACAAGTATCCGCTCGATTTAGAATTGTTTGGGATAACATTTCCATACATAAGATAAGAATATAGGGGGAGAGAGGGCATCCTTGTCTAATGCCCCTACTAGGACTAAAGAATTTAGTTGTTGTCCCATTGACCAGGATAGCAATCTGACTAGTACAGATGCAATTCATTATTAAGCCTTTTATCATCTGGGTAAAGTTGAAGTAGCTTAGGGTTCGATAAATGAAGGATCATTCAAGTCTATCAAAAGCTTTTTCAAGATCTAATTTTAGAATCATGTTGGATTTATTGCCTTTTATTTTTTTTAAATGGTTACAAATTTCTTAGACAATAATTGCATTATCACAAGCGCTTATATCTTTAATAAAACTAGCCTGGAAGGGACTAATTATTTTATTCAGGTGTGATTGAATACTGTTTGCTATTATCTTGGTAATAATTTTGTAAATTGTGTTACACAGGCCTATAGGTCTAAAGTTTTTTAAATTGTTAGTGTTGGGCACTTTAGAAATTAGGCAGATAAAAGTATTGCTGATACCAGGAGGAAGGATTTGGGTGTTAAAAACTTGTAGGCAAAGATCAATGATAGAGCGACCTACTATGTCCCAATATTTGTGGTAGAAAAAAGGGTGAATGCCATCAGGACCTGGAGTTTTGTATGGCTTTTGGGCGAAAATGACATGGACCACCTCAGATGGATGTAATTGATTGTCGAGAAGTGAGAGATCAATTTTTTTGAAATTGTTATTGTCCTTTTTTATGCTGATCCAATTTGTCATACTGTGGTTAGTAGTGAAAATGTTTTGGAAATATTGAGTTGTATGGACAAGGATTGCGTTAGGGTCATTTATCCAGTTGCCAAGGTTATCTTTAAAAAACGTAATTTTATTTCTACAATGTCTATTGGAAGCCATGATGTGGAAAAATTTAGTGTTTGCATCTCCATCTTGAATTCATGAAATTCTAGCTTTAAGTTTCCAATAGTCATCTTCAATTTTAAGGAGATTGTTGTGTTCACTTAGGAGGGTATTTTCTAGTTGTTTGAGGAAAGGGCTAGTAGTATAATTTGGAGAGTTTTGGATTCCTTTGAGTCTAGACAATATTTTATTTTTATTTCTAAAGACATCACCTAAGTGAATGTTTTCCCACCTTTTAATATTACTTAGGAAAATTTGTAGATGCTAGGGTATAACTAGTATCATTCCAGCTATCCTTCACAAGGTTGATAAATTGGGGATGCCTACACCAAAATATTTTCAACCTAAATGGTTTTTGGCCCCAACACTATTTTTTAGGAATAATTTCTATTAGAAGAGGATTATAGTCAGAGTGTATTTTAGGAAGATGCATTACAGTGGCCTTAAGGAATAGACTAATCCATTCCTTATTTGCAAAGACTTTGTCAAGTCTTTCCAGAATTAGGCCGTTATTTTTCTTCCTATGGATTGACCAGGTGAATTTGCATCCTTTAAACCCTAGATCTATAAGGTTGCAATTGTTTATACAATCCCATAAAAGCTTAGAACATTTTCTATTAATAATTCTACCACCTATTTTTTCATTTTCATTAAGGACATCATTAAAATCTCCTCCCACAAGCCATAGGCCTGTGTAGGATGCATGTTGTTCTATAAGGTTCTGCCACATTTTATTTCTTAGAACTCTATCAGTACTAGCATAAATATAAGTAAATAGCCAAGATTTTTTTGTAGAAATTATCTCTATAGTGGCACTTATCTCCTGGCTTCTACGCATAAAACTGTGCACATTAGCAATAGTGTGATCCCATAGGATGACCATACCACCTAATTGCCCATCCGCCGGAATTTCTATCATATCTAAGAACCCAAACAAATTAAGAAAGGGAATGTGGCTGTCCATTTTGGTCTCCAAAAGGGTGACCATACTGGGATGGTGAATATCAACCAATTCTCTGAAATTTAGCCTAAATGCCTCGTTGTTTCCTCCATGAATATTCCAAATTATGAAGGTAGTAGCTCTATTCATGTTGAGGTTGTGGTTGTGTATGTCTCCATTCTCCTCACTTTTGTTGCGAGTATCGGGTTCCTCCTCTGAAATGGCACTAGAATCATCGCATGTTGACCCACTGTTGGGTCTACAGGAGGACTTATGTCCATTGTGCACTTGTAAAGTTCCATTGGACAATAAAGAATCTGTCTCTGCTCCTACGTCTCCATGAATAGAAATACCTTTATTTCGTCGAGGTTTGAATCTTCCATTATGTTTTCTGGTATTAAGTTGACTGGATCCAGCTCTTCTTCCATTGGTTGATCCATTTGAACTGGATTTAAATGTGCGTGTTGTTGTGGAGAACCCTGGTTGTGCATGTGTTGTGTGTTCCGTGCATGGGAAGTTTGGGGTATGTCTGGCTGTGTATTCCAAGGAGTGAATACAGGGTTTATGTTTGTCACCACTTCCGGTGTGAAGAAAGGTAACTCCATTGGTGGAGTTGTGCTATGAATGGGTACGAAGTGGGTCGGAAGGTTCCATGCTTCCCTCATGACATGAGTTAGATTGGCAGGAATATTTGGAGCTACTGGCTGGAGTATATTGTTTATCCATATTTGATTTATGTAGTTGTTCATCGCTAGATGAACACCCTCTGAAATTAGCTGGGCTAGGTATTGAGTGTTTTGCAGCACAATCAATGTTTCCCTGCCTTCCAACATGATGTTGAACGATATGGCATGTCTTATCACACCCATCTCCACCCATGAAAGGGATTGGTGATTCTGTGGTAGTGATGGTTGAATTAGGATCCTGCGAGGCATGCTTGAATTTTGTGGTGGTGGAGTATTGTCCACGTTCAAAGGGTGATTTGGTCTCTGTAATTGTATCAGGCGGTGGCGCCTTCTCACTGATATGGGAATTCTTGGCATTATTGTTGGTTTGAAGATGTTTTATAGAGGATAAAGAATTGCTCGAATTGCTCTTAGGATTTTGTAGAGCAGCTTCTAGGTTTTCAATGATTAGGGTGGATGTTTGCATATTGTTGGAATGGGTTAGCGTAGTCGTTTTAATAGGAAGGAAAGATGATTGGTTCTGGGATACGTGTAGAGTTGTGTTGGCCATTTGTTGAGAGAAGTTTTGAGTGCTTGCCATGTGTTTTAGGTTAGAGTGATCCTGCATGGATTTGTTTTGTTCAGTGGGGGGTCATTCCGTGTTTCGAGAAAATAAGTAAAATTCAATAAGATTGATATTGGAGTGATTTTGGGTTATAACCTCATCATTAATAGATTGCGGGCAAGATGATTGGTGGGTGGGGGAGGCGTGCTCTTGTAGTGGTGGGGTGGGGTGGGGGGAAGCTACGCAGTCCATTAGTGTAGGTGGGTCTATTATGTTACCATTATTATTTTTTATATTTTTAATCAATTTATTACTATTATAAAAAATAATATTTTTGTAAGCATTTGATTGGCATTGAAAGTGGTATTGTCCAAAATCGTGTATGTTTCTTGTAATAGGGAAAAGTGGTTTTTTGTCTTCACGTTTTGGTTAAGAAGATTTTCTGATCTTGACAGATTTGTGTTTGAGGAGTTCTTATTTTTATAAGCAAACTTTTGGGAGGTCAAGTACTTACTAGTGTTGGCATCAAAGATGTTGACGTTTATACCTGTCACCAGAGTGTTTTGCTTAATCTTGGTTGATTTTTTTCCTGGTTCTTTCTTCTTTCCTTTGATGAAAGAAACAGTCTTCCATCCATCTCCTTCTTACTCATGCACTGAATTTGGTTGGGTATTGTTGTTTTTTGATTATGTCTCCTGTGTGAAGTTGTGTCTCAAGGGTGGCCTAGATGTCCGCAGTTTTTACCTAATAGGTCCTCTCCCTCATATAGAATTTGTTGCTTATGTGAGCCTATGAAGACAAACAGTTTCACTGGTTTGTCGAGAGGGAGTTAAACGCATAATCGGGCATATTAGCCTCTTAAGGCGATGAGGTGCAAACATCAACTTTTAGAAGCCTGCCTATTGTGCTCCCTACCTTTGTTAGTATTTCACTGTCATAAAACTCATTTGGGAGTTGAGGAAGCCTGATCCAAATAGAAGTAAAGGATTGTCTTGCCTTTGTTGCCACAAAGTTTGGTTCCGGCGTTGTACATAGAGGAAGTGTCCAAATATGAACCAAGGTCCATTCTGTAGAGATTTTACCATGTTCTCCTCTTTATTGAAGCGAACAATATAGTAATACTTCCATAGATCGATCAGTGGAAAGGGTTAAGTTGGTCTCTATAGTTCAATTATTATTTTTTTAAAACATCGTGGAGGATTCTTTTGCCTTGAAGTGTTATAATGAGGGAGAAAAAAAATCAAATTTCGAGGTTTCAGGGTGGTAAATTCTTATTTTGTCTTCCTTTGTAATTGGCATAGCATATATTTTATTGTGTGGCTCTTTGACTTGAATGTCCTCATTATTCAGAGGTAAGTTAGAGTCTATGGGGATTTGATGTGGCAGAGGTGAATGAAAAGATTCATCTGCCATTAATTTTTTCTTGAAGGAAGAGGAATCTGTTTCCATTAATAATGTCTTTAATGTTTGCTTTGTATTTATATTCGATGGTTTACGAGGGATTAGGTTTTGGTTGGTATCGAAATACATGATATAGTGTTGGATGAGTGGAAAAGAAAAGGGTGGTTTTTCATTCCTTATTCAATTTGTTCTCATATGTGTCATGTGACTGTTAAATGATGTAAAGACAGGCTTATGATTCTACTACTAGTACTTGACTACTTGTGTAAGGGCCGCATCGTTTGGAATACCAAAACTATTTAAATAAGGAGTAACAAATAGTTTGATAACTAATTAAAATAAGTGATTCTTTTGAACTAGTAGTAGTTTGTTACACTCATTAAAATTAACAAAAAAAGTCAATCAAAACAACAATTAATTATAATAACCCGACTAATTAATGAACCAAACAATATGAGGTCTAACAGAAGAAAAATAAGTATATATATAACTTCCATAGACTGAGGAACAAAATGAGAATAATAGTATGGGAACTATATATATATATATATAACTGTTCTTTTCTCCTTAGTATCACACCAAAATTAATAAAACTTCTAAACGCTAACGAATGACTAAAGGGGAGGAGATAAAGAAGACCTGAGACAACAAGATACATATTCGCCATATAGACCAAATAATGCAAGTTGAGAACAATTGACAGTACACATGGGATAATAATCATTCTGTTTAATTCAAAATAGATGCGTACAAATTTGACAGTTCATGTTCAAGAATATGGCGCTGAAATACCTCCAAGAATAACAAACCGATCAAATTTAGAATTGACATCATATATATATATATATAAAATATTGTAACGAAGACCAAAAGCCACCTAACATGGTGGAATTCACCATACGACTTTGCGACAAATGTTTACATATGACTTTCACGGTTTCACCAATGGAATATATTTATGTCCATTTGAAAAAGAGAACTACTCCCTTAACAAACATAACGATAATTATTGCCTCCCAATTCCAAGCAATTAGAATCAATTGCACTGCGTCAAAGCAGCTTAATTAGGCAATAGTTTCTGCAAATTCAATGAAGGAAAAATAGACATCAGCGTTACAGGTATTAGCAATTGCTTTATATAAATGCATTAGTACAAATTAAATAGGTAGTCACTTGAAGAAGCACACTTTTTATTCATATTGGCAGAAGAAAGAAATATCGAAGGAAAGACCATTGGGGAAAAATAGAAAAAGAAAGAAGGGAAGTGTTGTAACATAACCAACGATAATGTCACAGAAACGTACTGCTTCTATCTGATTGCCCTCATGCAGGTACATTATTCTGACCTTTCGTTTAGAATTATTCTATGGAATTAAGGAGAAAACAGTTCAATACTTTATTCGGACCAAATATATGAGATTCGTTTAACTTAGGTACTAGAAGGAAAATTTAGCATTACTCCGTTGTAGAAAACGTTATCTCAGGATAAGAAAAACTTTCTGATACTGTTCAACTTAGCCTCTTATATAAACGTTATATTTTGAAAATTTGGAATATTGTATAGGTCAAAGGATGAGAAACTAATTTGTAGCTAGCTTGTCTTATAATTTTAGCGTTTGAATAGGTTACATTCTTTCTGCGGAAACATTCTAAACAACAAAGTGAATTCTTTTAATTAACATATACTATGCTTAGACCAATTGCAAATAAAAGCAGACCTTGAATTTTCAGAAGGGAAACAGATTCCTGCATAGTAGCAGCTGCTATCACTCGACTGGTCTTATGATTCTTGCTTTCCATGTCTGGATGAACCTTCCTTTTCAACACCCTTGTCATCAACTACAAGTAATTACACAACTAGTTAATTAGGGTTATGCTTAATCAATTGAATGCCAAATTAATTGGATGATCAAAATGAAGAAAACTGAAGGATTAATTAATTAATTGTAGGCAGTAGGCTGACTTGTTGTAGTTTCAGGATGGGATGATGAGAATCCTCTCGGACTTGAGGAATACGCTTCTTAGCGAAAGAAATACCATTCTTCACTTGGGAATTCGAAGCTTTATTCTTAGTCATGAATAGATGTTGCTGAAGTGTGTCACCTGGATTAATATTATTTGCCCCAGGAATATTCTGCTTAACAAAATCAGCTGAGAATAAATCTGCTAGTGTGATCCTTTCATTCTTTTGATGCTTCTTTCTTCCCTCGTCCTTCGATTTGTTTGACTCATCACTTCTTTTAGAAAGATAGTAATTTTCGTCAATTCCCTTGATCGCGTTTGCCTTTAGTGCCTCGTGATGACTTTGTTCATGTCCATTTGCATACATCAACGGGTTAATTATAAGTTCTTCATCTTTCTCATGATCACTAACTAGTACTTCACATTCTTCATCTTTGTCTAGCTGGTCACTTAGATCTTTTAATTGGACGAAACCGAATGTGCCAATTGTGAGGATTCCTCCTTTCCAGCCGTCCAACATATGCGCCATTGAGGCATCTTGAAGAAGAAGTTGTGTATCACCAATAATCTCATTGCTAATTATCACCTCATTTTTCTTCACGTTCTGATCAAGCAATCCATCTGCCAAGCATAAATTCTTTAATAAACGTTACTTTCTTTTCAACATATACGAAGCTACAAAAAAAAAAGGTATAAGTTCACCTTTCTGATTAAATTTGCGGTGCACCCAACTGAAGATCTAAACTCGGAAAAGGAAAGAAAAACAAATGAAGCTAGCGTAGTTAAGAACGTTTGATGACGAACAATTGAAAAGCAGTTAATACAGTATCCGAAAAGAGGAGAGCAGGGGAAAGGGGAGAAGAGAAAATATATTAGTAAGTAAAATGAAGTGGCATGTACCTTCATTTCCTTTTGCTAGCTGCTTTTGGGATTTTTCAACGAAAGTGGAAAAGGAAATTGATTGAAGCTGAAATGTTTGACACAATGGAATTATATAAGTAGTAGATAAATGAAGGAGTGCCGCCGTGGATGGAGGGAGGTAGGACAATAAACAACGTGGAGGGAGGGCCAGTTAGGTACAAACTGGTTCAACTGCATGACAAAATGTGAGAGTACTAAAGATGCATGGCCCTCTCAGCGTGGGCATTGTTTTTTAAGATTGCAATAATTATCAAAAGCAATTTTGAGTAATTCCTTCTTCTTTTGGAAAATATAAAACTTCCCAATATCATCCTTAAGTTGTTGTTGATACTAACTAAAACAGCGAATCACCTTTGGCATTATAAATTTGCAGGAAAACTCGATTTTAAAATGATTTCACCATAGAAAGAGATATATAGCGGGAGGTGGACGGATAAGTTATGCGTTAGTTTTTCAAATAAGAAATGTTTATGACTTGAAAATATACATTCTACCAGACGAGTATCTTTAATCCTTTTCGTCCGAAAATTATACTACAGGAAATGGATAATGGGCACAGTAATGCGCTTGACCGAGTAACTACTAATAATTTATGAGAACTAATTAGCCTTCACACGGCTTAAAAATTGCACACAATAATGGTTTAATTATTTGTTAGTAATCTGCATTGCTGTAAAATAAAACAATAATAATTTTTGAAAAATACAGAAACAGTAAGAAATCTCACTAGCGTGGGCTTTAGCGCGGCCGCGCTAGTGGAATATACTAGGGACAGTGAGAAACTTGGCTAGCACGACCACTAGCGCGTTCTGAGCGCGGGCGCTCTAGTCCAGGCGTCCTTAGTTTTTTCTATGAAAAATAACATAAGAATAAACCGAGCCCACTGAATACACAGTGTGTACTTAAGGAAATTATTCCCCTCAAGTACCCGAGATGTTGGAATATATCCTCCCAGGATAGAACGATTTAACTCACCGGAGTGTTGGTACCAAAAAGTCGGTGATCAACGAACCACTCGAAGGCTGTAAAACACACTGGAATATTTTGTGCAGAAGAAGAAGAAGAAGATCAAAAAATTTTAGTAAATAAAAATTCTGGGATTCAAGGTATATTTATAGCCAATTTAGTATTGTTTCTGAAAAGATTTTGCACCCTTTCAGAACAGCCATAACTGTTGTAACATGTGTGAATCCTTTCAGAACAGTCATAGCTGTTTTGAACAGGTATGAATATTTCGGGAAATTTAAAAAACGGATTTAAAATAATCCGGGAAAGAAAATAGGTCGGACCAGACCGGGTCGCGGGTCATTCCGGATTTGAAACTTTTCCATTATTAATTAAATAATTTGAAAAGAATTTTGTCCAAGAAGATTAATCAATCAATCGAAATCTGAAGCTGAAGCCGAAGCCGAGCCGAGCGAGCGACGACGACGAAGGCGCGAGGCTTGCCTTCTTCTCAACTCTTTAAGAGCTAGAAGAAGAGCTTCTCTATATATACACATAGATTTTCTTTCCTTCTTCCAACAAGGGACAAAGTGCACTAATTCAAAATTTCACTTCCCTCCATTTCTTTTCCCACCATTTTCCATTCATTCTCTTTAAGCTATATCAAGCTTAAGATTAAGCTAGACTAAGCTTAAAATTAAGCTGCACAAAGACCAACAATCCCCCACATGAATGGGGAATGACTATAAAATAAAGGAATGCACGGACGTGTGTGTGTTTTATACGCAAGAATTGATTGCATCTGGATAAGTAGGTTTCCCTTTGAACTTTCAATAGTGAACTTATATCGGATATACTCGGTCAATCGGTAGATTTGATATCTTTGAACCGTCGAGCTTTGTTGTATACCTAGACAACATAAGTCACACAATCAATCCTTAACCATCTATGGTTCTCACAGTTGTGTTCGTTTCAGCCATGAACACCGCCTGGTTTCATGAGTGCTTAGAGAATGGGCCTTTACTTTCATTCCCCTTGAAGCGGCTTACACTTCACACTCACATAGGTGATTTCTAAACGTGTAATCCTAAAGACACAATATCTGATCATATTTTGTCAGACTTAGCAAATCATTAAAAAGCTTTAAACTTTATTGACTCATCAAAAAGCCTTAATGCTTTACCTTTATTTCTGAACATTGTCTTCATCACGAGAATGGGTTGAGTTATTTGAGTTATCTGACAATGTTGAACAGTCATTCATAACTTTGTTTGATCTCTTTGAACCTAGCTCTTGGGATCTCCAGTCTGCTAGGTAGAGTTACCGCCATGATGACTTGTCCTAGGTCTTAACTCCATTCCCTTTGATGATCTTTCAACTACCTCTCTAGATAGGTCTTCTGTAAGTGGATCCGACACGTTATCTCTTGACTTTACGTAGTCAATTGTGATAACACCACTAGAGAGTAGTTGTCTAACGGTATTATGTCTCCGTCGTATATGACGAGATTTTTCGTTATACATAACGCTCCCTGCCCTGCCTATTGTCGCTTGACTATAACAATGTATACAAATAAGTGCCAAAGGTTTGGGCCTAAATGGAATATCTTCCAAGAAATTCCGGAGCCATTCAGCTTCTTCACCGGCCTTATCTAAAGCTATGAATTCAGATTCCATTATAGAACGGGCAATACACGTTTGTTTGGATGATTTCCAAGACACTGCTCCACCTCCAATTGTGAAAACATATCCACTCGTGGATTTAACTTCAGATGATCCGGTGATCCAATTTGCATCACTATATCCCTCGATCACGGAAGGATATTTGTTATAATGCAAAGCATAGTTTTGGGTATGTTTCAGATACCCCAAAACTCGTTTCATTGCCATCCAATGTATGTGATTGGGATTATTTGTAAATCGACTCTGTTTTCTAATAGCACATGCTATATCTGGTCGTGTACAATTCATGATATACATCAAACTTTCCAATACTCTAGCATAGTCCAGTTGTGAGTCACTTTCACCTTCATTCTTTTGAAGTGCATAACTCACGTCAATTGGAGTCTTGGCAATTTTGAAATCCAAATACTTGAACTTGTCAAGTACTTTTTCAATGGTGAGACTGTGATAATGCTAGAACTTGTGGAGTTTTATGAATTCTGATTCCTAAGATCACATCAGAAACTCCTAAGTCTTTCATGTCGAATTTGCTAGCCAACATGCGTTTTGTAGCATTTATATCTGCCATACTTTTGCTCATTATCAACATGTCATCAACATATAAACAAACAATGACTTCATGACCTGGAGAGTTTTTAATGTAAACACATTTGTCGCACTCGTTGATTTTAAACCCACTTGCCAACATTGTTTGGTCAAATTTGGCATGCCATTTTTTGGGTGCTTGTTTAAGTCCATAAAGCGACTTAACAAGTTTGCACACTTTCTTTTCTTTACCAGGAACCACAAAACCCTCAGGTTGTTCCATGTAAATCTCTTCCTCCAATTCTCCATTTAAGAAAGCTGTTTTAACATCCATTTGATGGATTTCAAAACCATACACGACCGCTAATGCCACTAACATCTTAATAGATTTTATCCGCGTTACTGGCGAGTAAGTGTCAAAGTAATCAAGGCCTTCCTTTTTGTCTATAACCTGTGACAACAAGTCTTGTCTTTGTCAATAGTGCCATCAACTTCCATTTTTAGTTTAAAGATCCATTTCGAACCTAAAGGCTTATTTCCAGGAGGAAGATCAACCAATTCCTATGTATGGTTATCCAAAATTGATTGAATCTCACTATTGATTGCCTCTTTCCAAAATGCTGAATCAGAAGACGACATAGCTGCTTTAAAAGTTTGAGGATCATTTTCAAGCAAGAATGTCACAAAATCTGGTCCAAAGGAAGTAGATGTTCTTTGACGTTCGCTACGCCTTGGATCTTCTACACTTCGAGTATTTTCCTTTGGTTATTCCCGATGTCGTTTAGGTCTTTCACTTAACGACTCTTATTCAGTTTTATACGGATAAATGCTTTCAAAGAATTCAGCATTATCTGATTCCATTACCGTATTAACATGAATCTCGGGATTATCGGATTTATGGACCAAAAATCGACATGCTTTACTGTTTGTAGCATAATTAATGAAAACGCAATCTACTGTTTTTGGTCCGATTTTAACCTTTTTAGGTAAAAGAACTTGTAC
>ML337367.1:0-10521 GCA_005239505.1 Nicotiana paniculata | reverse complement strand
TTCCAACAAGGACAATCCAATTCTCCTCAACATTACTATCCACCTCAGGGTCCCCGATACTCAATTCCTCCACAACAATACACAGTGTTTAATGCTCAGGCTTATGCTAGGCCTCCCAATCACCAGCAATGGCGGGCACCGATCCCACAAGGCTCCCGTCAACTTCGCCCAAATTTTCAGGCATCATATAATCCTCGTCCCCGACAAGGATATGTGAGAGAGGAGGAGCCAAAGAAAGAGTTCACCCCAATTGGAGAATCGTATACGAGCCTATTTCGAAAGTTGATGCAGCTGAAGCTAATTGAACCTGTCATGCCGCGTTATGTGAATCCAAATTCAAAAGGTTTTGGCTCAAATGCAAGATGTCAGTATCACTCTAACACCCAGGGTCATAGTACTGAAAATTGTTGGACATTAAAGAAAGTCGTTGAAAATTTGATTGAAGCAAAGGCAATTGTGGTAACAAACAATGAGGATACTCCTAATATCACAAACAATCCGCTCCCAACTCATGATAATACACATTTTATTGGGATGATTTGTGATGATAGGGATTATAAGCAATCTGGAAAGACAGAGATGGTTTTTGGAACCATAGAGCAAGAAACAAAAGTGACAGAGATGGCACCGTTGATTGTGAAAGGTGAGAGTTCAAGTTTGAATTTGGCAGGTTCTGAAAAAATGATTCTCTATGTTTCTAGATGCATAAAAAAGGTTGAGGTTCAATTGGGTGGGCCAAAAATTTACCTCCCCAGTGGCATTCAAAAGATCGTTCCGAATAATATTTTTAGAAATATAACAGAGCCAGTTGTGATCCGACATGTTGCACAACTCCCAGTGAAAAACACAAAAACTACTCCCTGGAATTATAACAAAACTGTCATGACATACAAAGGAAAGGAGATAGTTGAAGAAGAAGATGAAATGGGGGGTTTGACCCGCTCTGGAAGGTGCTACTCACCAGAGGAATTGAGAAAAGCTAAGCAAGTCAGGGAAAGTCACTTGCCAGTGAAAGAACCAGTTGCAGAAAAAGAAGCGGAGGAATTCCTTAAGAAGATGAAAATGCAGGACTACTCAATCATTGACCAACTAAGGGAAACCCCTGCTCAGATTTCTTTTTTATCTCTGCTTTTGCACTCAGAAGAACATCGTCGTGTTTTGATCAAGACTCTGAACGAAGCATATGTCTCAGAAAAGACAACGGTGAATCAGCTAGAAAAAATGGCTGAAAGATTCTTTGAAGTGAATAAGATTTCTTTCAGCGATGATGATTTGCCTGAGGAAGGGGCTGGGCACAATAGAGCTTTGCATCTTACGGTCAAATGTGAAGGGCATTACGTGAAAGGAGTCATGATTGACGGAGGCTCAAGTGTAGATGTATGCCCTCTTTCTACTCTACAAGAGCTGAACATTGAAACTAACAGAATCCGAACTAGTAACGTCAGCATCAAAGATTTTGATGGTTCAAGAAGAGACACTATTGGGGAAATCGAACTCACCATGACAATCGGCCCAGTTGATTTTAACATTGTCTTTCAAGTGTTGGATATGAAAACTTCCTATAATTTTCTGCTGGGAAGGCCGTGGATCCATACTGCTAGAGCTGTACCTTCCACCCTACATCAAATGGTCAAATTTGAGTATGATAGGCAAGAAATTGTTGTTCATGGGGAAGACGACTCATCAGTCTATAAAGACCCGTCCATTCCATGTATCGAGGCCAAGGAAGGATGTGAATCCCTCATATATCAAGCATTTGAGGTGATTGAAGTGGACCAAGTGGAAGAAGGAAAACCAATTCAGCATCCCCATCTGTCAGCCACATCTATGATGGTAGCTTCGCTGATGTTAAGGAACGGTTCTGAACCAGGAAAAGGATTAGGGTCCTCTCTACAGTGAATTGTGAACCCTATTGCTCCATTTTTGAAGAAAGATACCTTTGGTTTGGGTTTTAAACCAACGTCGGCTGACATAGACAGAGCCAAGGCCCGCAAAAAGAATGGTTGGAATTTGTCCAAACCAATCCCTCACATTGCCTACTCTTTTGTCAAGCCGCAATCTGAAGAAGCCCAAAATCCTTCTACTCAGGATGACATTAATGAAGTTTTCCAGAGTCTTAAGGATATGTTCTATGAGATCAATATGGTTCAAGTTGGTGAGGGCCCTAGCCGTGCAAGTGTCCAGCTGATTAGTCCAGATACCTCGCTCAACAACTGGGAAACAACTCCTATTCCTATCAGGAAGGAGTCGTGGTAGTCTGTTTTGCTGCTTTTTCTGTATTTGGATTATTTTAAGGGTTGTAATCCAGATATTTTAGTTTATTTGCTTTGTTTTAATGTTAATCCTTCTATCATTTCAAATTCAATGAAATGAAGTTTCCAGTTTCATAGTAAAAATCTTTTTTCTTTTCCTTACCCTAATTTTTGTTAATTTCTTATCATTTTCAGTTTTGTTAATGTTGGCTTTAAAAACATGACATGCACGCAGAATTCATGCCTAGGTCTTAAAAAGCTGTCTAATCTCGAAATAATGAATCAAAAGGTTGAGTATGATGAAGATGAGGCTCTAAAGGAAATAAAAGGAGAATTGGATCAATTTGAGAATAAGCCTAAGCCTAACTTAAATGAAACTGAGGCAATTAACCTGGGAAGTCCTGAACAAACCAGAGAGACAAAAATAAGCATTCATACTGAACAAAGGACAAGAGATGCCATAATTCAAGTTTTGTTCGAGTATAGAGATGTATTTGCATGGTCATATGATGACATGCCGGGTTTAAGTGCCGATTTGGTGGTTCATAAGCTTCCCACACATCCCAATTTTCCACCAATCCAACAAAAACAAAGGAAGTTTAAGGCAGACATGAGTGATAAGATCAAAGAAGAAATCACGAAGCAACTAAGTGCAAACGTGATCAGGGTCGTCCGATACACTACATGGTTAGCAAATGTGGTGCCAGTGCCAAAAAAGGATGGGAAAATCAGAGTTTGTGTTGACTATAGGGATTTAAACAAAGCAAGTCCAAAAGACAATTTTCCCTTACCCAACATCCATATCCTTGTTGACAATTGTGCTAAACATGAGATCCAATCTTTTGTGGATTGTTACGCCGGATATCACCAAATTCTGATGGATGAAGAAGATGCAGAAAAGACCTCCTTCACAACTCCATGGGGAACTTATTGTTATAGGTTCACGCCATTTGCTTTGAAGAATGCAGGAACAACTTACATGAGGGCCATGACTATCATATTCCATGACATGATGCACAAAGAGATTGAAGTGTATGTTGATGATGTGATCATTAAGTCCAGAACACAAGATTACCACGTGCAGACTTGAAAAAGTTCTTTGAAAGGCTACGAAGGTACAATCTCAAACATAATCCAGCCAAATGTGCATTTGGTGTTCCTTCTGGAAGCTTTTGGGTTTTATAGTTAGTCGAAGGGGCATTGAGTTGGATCCCTCAAAGATAAAGACCATTCGAGAGCTTCCTTCCCCAAAGAATAAAAAAGAAGTCATGAGTTTACTCGGGAGGTTGTACTACATCAGCAGGTTCATTGTGCAGCTTACAACCACATGTAAGCCTTTTTTCAAGTTGTTGAAAAAGAACGCCGCTATCAAGTNTACTCGGGAGGTTGAACTACATCAGCAGGTTCATTGCGCAGCTTACAACCACATGTGAGCCTATTTTCAAGTTGTTGAAAAAGAACGTCGCTATCAAGTGGACAGATGAGTGCCAAGAAGCTTTTGATAAGATCAAATAATATTTTTCAAATCCCTCTATTTTGGTTCCACCGGAACTTGGTAGGCCTCTGTTTTTATATCTGTCAGTAATGGATAGTTCTTTTGGTTGTGTTCTGGGTCAACATGATGCCACAGGCAAAAAGGAACAAGCAATCTATTATTTGAGCAAAAAGTTCACCACTTATGAGGCCAAATATACTCTTTTGGAAAGAACATGTTGTGCCTAAACCTGGGTCGCTCAGAAGCTTAGGCATTATCTTTTGGCTTTTACGACTTACCTCATATCTCGAATGGATCCCCTGAAATACATCTTTCAGAAATCGATGCCAACTGGTAGATTGGCAAAATGGCAAATCCTTCTCACAGAGTTTGATATTGTTTATGTCACTCGTACTGCCATGAAGGCGCAAGCTTTGGCTGACCATCTGGCAGAAAACCCGGTTGATGATGAGTATGAATCTTTGAACACATATTTCCCAGATGAAGAGGTTAATTTAATTAAAGAAGTAGTCCAAGATGAAAGTCAAACATGGAAACTATACTTTGATGGGGCTGTCAATATCAAAGGCGTAGGGATTGGAGCAATTCTTATATCACCTACTGGGCAACATTACCCAGCTACGGCGCGACTTCGTTTCTTCTGTACAAACAACACGGCAGAATATGAAGCTTGCATCATGGGTCTGAACATGGCAATAAATCTAAATGTGCATGAACTATTTGTGATAGGAGATTCATATTTGCTTATTCGTCAGGATCAAGGTGGTTGGGAGACTCGAGATATCAAGCTCATTCCATATAGACAGTGTGTGGAAGATCTTAGCAAAAGGTTCAAGTCTATCGAGTTCAGGTACATTCTCAGGTTTCACAATGAATTGGCTGATGCCTTGGCCACCCTGGCCTCAATGCTTCCATATCAGGGTAATACTCACATTGACCCATAAGAAATTCAAATTCGGAATCAACATGGTTATTGCAATACAATTTAAGTACAACCAGATGGTGAACCATGGTACCGTGATATTAAACAATATCTGAAAATAAGAGAATGTCCGGAACACGCTAATAGGGATCAAAAGAGAACTATTAGGCGACTCTCTAATGGTTTCTTTTTGAGTGGGGAAATCCTATACAAAAGAACTCCGGATTTGAATTTGTTGAGATGTGTGGATGCCAAAGAAGCTGAAATGATTATGAATGAGGTGCATTCGATAGTTTGTGGTCCGCACATGAATGGGTATGTTCTAGCAAAGAAAATCCTTCAGGCATGATATTATTGGCTTACTATGGAACATGATTGTTTTCGTTTTGTTCGCAAGTGCCACCAGTGTTAGATTCATAGTGTTTGATTCACTCGCCTCCTTTAGAGTTATATCCTATGTCGGCTCCTTGGCCTTTTGTTGTTTGGGGAATGGACGCCATTGGCCCAATCGAGCTAAAAGCTTCAAATGGGCACAAATTCATCTTGGTTGCAATTGATTATTTCACCAAATGGGTGGAAGCTATTACATTGAAGGCAGTCACCAAGAAAGCAGTGGTAGACTTTGTTCACTCCAACATCATCTGTCGTTTTGGTATTCCAAAAATCATTATCACAGATAATGCTGCTAATCTGAATAGTTATCTGATGAAGGAGGTATGTGAAAAATTTAAAATTGAGCATCGCAATTCTACTCCATACCGACCCAAAGCCAATGGAGCTGTTGAAGATGCGAACAAGAACATCAAGAAGATTCTTAGGAAAATGGTCCAAGTATCTAGACAATGGCACGAGAAATTGCCTTTTGCTCTTTTAGGATACAGGACAACTGTCCGTACATCAGTTGGCGCAATGCCCTACTTACTGGTTTATGGCACTGAAGCAGTCATACCTGCAGAAGTTGAGATTCCCTCTTTCCGAATCATTGTCGAAGCAGGAATTGAGGACACTGAATGGGTCACGTCCCGACTGGAACAGTTGAGTTTAATTGACGAAAAGCGTTTGGCGGAAGTTTTTTTTGGTCAGTTATACCAACAAAGAATGGCACGCGCTTATAATAAGAAAGTACACCCAAGACATTTTGAGGTAGGACAACTTGTCTTGAAACGTATCTTTCCGCACCAGGAAGAAGCAAAAGGAAAGTTCGCCCCGAATTGGAAAGGTCCTTACCTAGTCAGGAAAGTATTGTCAAAAGGATCTCTACTTGGCAGATATAGAAGTAAAGGTGACAGACATATCTGTCAACGCGGATGCGGTAAAAAGATACTATGTCTGACATGACTCTGTTGGGGCATTTTTATACTTAGCAGTTTCAGGTTGGGATGACGAAAGGCTATCATTCTCGCTACCCAAACACTGTTTAACCCCAGTTATCCCTTTGAAGCGTTGTTTATATTTCTTTGTTTAACCCTCTTTTGGAACCAATGTAAAAAAAAAATCATCAAAACGAGTTCATGTTAATTGAACTACGTCTGACCTGATTCCGAAAGGATACGTAGGCAGGCTCACTCTGGGGTTCGGTCACACTAAAGCAAAATTCTACATTTCCTAGTATTCAAAGAAACTGGGGCATGATTTTATTTTATTTTTTGACGGTTTTCAGTCAAAATGGTTCCAAAAGTTGTAATTTAGTTGAATAGTTCTTTTTACCTTTCCCTTTTAAGACCTTCTGATCAGCTTTCGAGGATGCTAAGTTGGTGTATTACGGTGATGCCTCGGCCATTGTAAAGAGAGAAGAATAAAATGGGAGAGTCTTATTTGTGAAAACCTTCACGGGCACTATAAGGCGATAGTGAGTTGAGAAAAAGACAAATGAGAGAGTTCAATTGGTGAAAACCCATAAAGGGCATCGTTGATCGATTTAGGCCTTCATATATCCCGGTACAAGCATGGTTAAGACAAAGAACTCAATTTCAAAGTGAAGTTTACAATGGATTTTGAGAACTAGACGGTTTAGACGGATCGGGCACCCAGTCCAAAGTGCATGTCATGTTAATTGAAGTCAGCATATTTCTCCAGATAAGTACTTTTCATTTTTTTTCTTCTCTTCTCTTAAAGGTATACTTCTTGATTAAGTTACCTATTGGTTTACCTTCTTGTTTTCTTTCGTACAATTCTCTTTGAATCCCTTTCAGTCTAATTTCATCAAAGCAAAGCAAAGAAAAGGCCGCAAAATTGGTTACAGTTTTCCTGTTATGTGAAGCTAAACTTTCTGGGCATGAACATTATGGGCAAAGGCATAAAACCATCTTTGAGCTTCCCTGACGAGCAAAAGTCTTGAAGGACTGAACAATGTGTCAAGGGTCAATAAAAGTTACTCAGATAAAAGTTCTTTTCGGGTTAAGGTTGTTTTCACCATAAGCACAAATGGTGATAGGCGTAAAAGAGTAAGGTTTTGATGTTGAGAAAGAAGATCTTCAAAAAGGAAAGCCAGAATCTTCTGGATTTTGTACGATCATCGACAGAGTCATTTTTTCTAACAAGTATAATGGACGCAAAGTCAAGTTGTTGAAGAAATCAAGGCCACAAACTGACCACCATTTTAAAACTGACGAATCTTTCTTTGTTCAGAACAGGAACAGAACTATTTTAGGAAACAGTTCATGGAAGAACGAACATCACCAAGTCAAGTTCTCAAATCATTGATTTCCTTATAATATACATGTAATCATGTTATTTTTAATTTCATTACAGAGAATACCATATCTTCACCTCAGGGTACTACATCCCCTGGTCACATTATTTTCTGCCAACATAGGGTACGACATTCCCTAGTAGCATCTCAGAACACCGCAAGCCTTATGTTATTGCCAAACACAAGGTACTACATCCCCTGGTTGTAATTCTCATTGCTAACATAAGGTACGACATTCCTTAGTAGCATCTCAGAGATCCACGAGCCTCATCTTATTTCCAACACAGGGTACTACACCCCCTGGTTGTATTTCTCGATGCTAATATAGGGTACGACATTCCCTAGTATCATCTCAGAGTGCCACGAGCCTCATTTAATTGCCAACACAGGGTACTACATCCCCTGGTTGCATTACTTTTTGCCAACATAGGGTACGACATTCCCTAGTATCATCTCAGAGTGCCACGAGCCTCATTTAATTGCCAACACAGGGTACTACATCCCCTGCTTGCCTTCATTCTTGTTAACACTGGGTACGACATCCCCTATTATTTATATAAAAAAAATGTGTCTTTTCCAATTCTTTATTTTTCAATAGCAAAGATAGTTTAATGTGTTTTTCAATTACTCACAAAAATTTCCTAGTGCAAACTGGTGCAGAAATTTTTGTCCGTTTTGTTTGTTTGTGATAGCTTGTAGATTTTTCTGCAAAGCACGGATTGGATGTGCAAAATAAGATTCCACCTCTTGCCGGAGAAAATGGAATGTTGATCCCAATACCAGCCGCGACCAGTTTTGACGTAATGCATGCGGAAAATATGGTCAAGATCCATCCTTCCATCATCTAATCAAGAAACAAGCATGTAAGAATATTTCATAGCCTGTTGCATCGAGAGCATCGATTTTAAGTCTAAAGTCAATGGGAGAAGCAAGTCAAGAATCATGACAAGACTCTAGATGGCATTTAGATAAGAATTTTGTAACTCTTGGATTTCAAGAGTATGTAATTTTATTTTCAGTTTGATATAATAGTCTGAACTGAGGATCGGAACCTCGACGGAACTTCACTCGGCTCTTCATCTAAGCATACTCCATCAGTCATCTTTCACTGGAACTACACGTGACCAGATTCACTTATAACCCGGGATATGTAGGCTGCCTAAAACCACGACTCGGTCGCATCATTTTTTTTTATCTACTTTTCCTTTTCAAATAATAGTGAGGTCAAAAATCAGTCACCTTGTTCATTTTTCTTTGCCTTAAAACTCTTCATGTTTCCAAGCAAAGAGGGGCATGCTGTGAACAACTAATTTTTTACCACACCGAAAACTTTAGTGTAAATATTATTTTTTNATATTCTATACTATTGTGGTGTAAATATTTCTTTTAGGTCTTATCTTAATATTTTAAATTTTTATCTTACTCTTAATAGGGTTTATTTAAGAAAATTAAAAACTACAAAAATATTCACAATCTTAGAATATAAGATTTGGTCATATGTTTAAATAGAAAGATATATATATATATATATATATATATATATTTAGTTTCTTCCAATTTAAATGTAAGTTATAATGGTATTTTAGTTATTATATTTTAACTATAGTGTAATATTTAGTTTTCTTATGTATATGATATCTACGTCTCAAAATAGTTGACTAATAATTTCCTCTCAATTAGAATTTGAATTAGCTATGATATATTTTCTTTTAGTGTCATTAAATTATATGTAAATATTTCACCTTCTTTTATATATATATAAACTCAATTAATCAATATTACTTTTTTAGTATTTTTATTGAATTTTACTTGAATTATTATTTTTTTTTTTTTTAAATAAAAAAAATCAAAAAAAAAAAAAAACTTCCCAATTCCCATGTTTCCACGTTTCTTCCATCCCAATCCCCTAACTCCCCCAATTTTCACTAACTTCCCCACCTTTCACGATCATACCCGTTTTCTAAAATAATCTAGTCTTTATATATAGAGAAAAAGCTTTAATCAAAAGGGGAGGATCTAAAAAAAATGAAAAAAATTTCAGCAAAAAGAAGAAGAAAGAAACGAGACCATAAAAAACTGAAAACCAAAGAAAGAAGAAGAAGAACGATAAATGCATCAAAATAGCCAACAACTGCCAACGTGACTCTGCCCTTTCTTATCCCTTATAATCACCTAAACATCACCATAACCACCGGAAAAATCGGAGGCAAACTCATTGTTCAAAGGTCCGATTTCCGTGGAGTTCGAGGTCATCGGAGTTTTCGTTCGTCAGTGTCAGTTACGATTCTCTGTTTTGGATTGCATTTGATCTCCTCTACTGTACGAATTGATTTATTTGGGACTGTCTTATCTATATAAATTGGAAGGTCTATCCAGTCTCCATTTAAGGTCAGACTCTCTCTTTTTTACTCCAATTTATTAGTTTGTGATTCGAGTATTTCATATCCATGCCAATGTTGTTTTAATGTTTTACTTTTCATTTCTGTCTGCGTCGAGTTTCTAATATTATTAGTTATAGTTGGTTTTTATGAGTTTGAGCCGATATGTCCATGAAGAATTTCGTTGTTGATCTAGATTTTGGTTGGTATACAGAGAACAATAGCAATTAAGAAATTAGCATTTTAGTCCTTTCAAAAAAAAAAAAAAAGGGTAACTGATATTCCTATGTCCTAATAAGGTGTTTACCGTCTTTTAGCTTTCAAGTCAAAATAAGTGAAATAATCTTGTTCTAAATATTTTAATTTGACATTTTTACGATGCGTCACGTTTTTTTTTTCTTAAATAATAACACAATTTTTGGTATATTTCAAAAATAAAGATTTAATTATAACATATTTTAAGAAATAGTTAAATTTAATAAATTGATTCACCCAATAGTGACAACTGACCTCAACAGCCAAATCTTGCGCTAAGAAATTGATTTCTTACTCATCTAATTGACTAATAGTAATGCATTTAACTTGTTATACAAATAATATCCCTGAAGAGTATTTCTTTTAACCCTCGTCCACAGAAAAATAGTGATATGGTTGGAAGTGATAGGCGCACATTAATCAAATTATAGTAGCTATGTATACGTTAGCATGACATAATTACAGGTTCCCAAAATTAAGACTAAGTATGCGTTCGCGCAACGTTGGGTGAAACAGTCTTAATAATA
>MDKI01068757.1:0-21647 GCA_005239505.1 Nicotiana paniculata | reverse complement strand
TGTATAGTATCAATGGCTTTCCAGGTATAGGAGCTGCTAAAACTGGAGGCTTCATCAAGTAAGCTTTGACACTTTCGAAAGCATTGCTATAAGCTTGGTCCCACTTGAAAGAAACACCTTTCTTCATGAGGCGACTAAATGGTTGGCACCTTCCAGCTAAGTTGGAGATGAATCTCCTAAGGTATGCTAGATTTCCTTGCAAACTTTTCAATTCATGAATATCCCGAGGCTCAGGCATTTTCAAAATAGCATCCACTTTGGCTTGATCAATTTCGATCCCTCGATGTCGGACAATGAAACCAAGGAACTTTACAGAAGTAACTCCAAAGGCACATTTCAATAGGTTCATCCTAAGTTGGTACCTCTAGAGCAACTCAAATACCATTCTCAAGTCTTTCAAGTGGTCGCCCTTCTTTCTTGATTTTACCACCAAGTCGTCAACATAGCATTCGACATTCTTGTGGAGAAGATGGTCGAAAATATTCTGCATAGCCCTTTGGTACGTAGCACCAGCGTTCTTCAAGCCAAAAGGCATCACCTTGTAGCAATAAATACCCTTGGGGGTGCGGAATGCAGTAAGCTCTTCATCCTTTGGGGCCATGCGGATTTGGTTATAGCCCGGCGAACCGTCTATGAAAGACATTGTTTCGTAACCAGTAGTAGCATCGATCATCAACTCTGGGATAGGAAGCGGCAATTCATCTTTGGGACACGCATTGTTGAGATCCATGAAGTCAACACATACTCAAATCTGGTCATTCTTCTTCCTTACAGGAACAATACTTGAAACCCATGTTGGGTATTTAACCTCCCGAATAAATCTCACTTCAATAAGTTTGTTAACTTCGGTTTCAATCAGGGGAACCAAGTCCGGCCTAAAGCGCCTTTGAGCTTGCTTAACAGGACGAGCGCCATTATTGACCGCAAGGTGATGAACTGCCACTTTAGGGTCCAAGCCAGGAATTTCTTTGTAACTCCAAGCAAATACATCCCTAAAATCCTTGAGTAACTCAATATAAGTGCTTTCTTCATCAACCTCTAGTAAAGCACTTAGGTAGGTGGGTCTTGGTTCTTCATCGGTGCCAAGGTTAACTTCTTTTAAAGCATCAACAGTTGCTTTCACCCCTTCTTCAAGTTCCGGGGGAGCATCTTTCGCATCTTCATTTTCTTGAGGGTCCCCATCGTTGAAGGATATGTGATAACACGATGAAACATCGTCCAATTTCTCATCATCCTCTATTAGAGATAAAACACCATGCTCACTTTGTGCAGTAACATGATATGAAGAACCCACACTTTCTTCGTCTTCATCACGTTCATTAGTGTATACCACAGTGTACGACTTGACCTTCAGTACTTCATCACACCAAACCATGACTTCTGTTTGCCGCCTCATTCTAGAAGGAACCAAACTTTGGAAATTTTTAGAGACCCTCTGAGTTTTGGGCAAAGCGGGTGTTCTTGTATTTTGATAATTTTTTTTGGAACTTATTCACCATCTTTAATGGACCCAATCTCTCAAATACGAAAGTCCTCACAGTTGATTTTCCGAGTCTGTCAAAAACAGAAAGCCTGTTAGAAGCGGCATATTCATTTTCTACAGTGATGTGATTTCTACTCGCCCTTCTGATATAGATGCGCACTGGTGACGGTTGCTTGTATCCCAAACCTTCGTGTGGTTGCCTCGTTGCAACTTCCGATGGGATCTTCCCTAACTTTGGCGGCTCATCGGGATTGTATCCAGCTTTCGCAAATAGCTTGTAAGTGTTAGGATCAAAGCCTTTATCTGTTCGCTTTGTAGGGAGTGTCACATTCTTCAAACGATTTTGAGCTACAAACCCTGCAAGCGTCTTCGAGGACAACTTCACTGCCTCAATTCGTTTCACCTGAAGAGTTAACTCCTTTGGTGTGTTGGTTTGGAGATTAGATGGTTCGCCCTCGTCTTTCTTCCTTTTAGGGACATATTGGATCTTAGGACTTACTTTCTTTCCATAAGATGCAATATCCCCTCTATGATATTTATTCACATTAGGTTGTACCTCCTCAGTAACGACTTTGGCTTTACCAATAGTCACCTCAGTTATTTTGGTTATGGGCTCGCCGTTCTTGCTTTTCATGCCATCATCAACCTTTAGATCCTTCACAATGCAGTTCTTCAAGTAGAACTTTGCATCGGTGAAGTGTGACTCTGCCTCGATGAATGGCTCATCATCAGCAACTATCTTCTTCTCGACTTCACCCTCGTAGTATTTTAAACATTGATGGTAGGTAGATGGAACTACTTTATTCTCATGTATCCAAGGCCTTCCAAGCAAAACATTGTATGAAGTCTTCACATCAATCACATGCAGCCATGCACTTGATTGCATATCTTCAATAGTGATTCCCAGCCTGATCGCGCCTATGGCTCTTTGCCCCCCTGGTTGAATCCTTGGATCATCACACGACTTTTTGAGAGTTCGTTCATGGGAATACCAAGTTGTTTCACACTGTGAATTGGCAAAATGTTCACTAAGGATCCTCCATCAACGAAAATTGGGTTTACCCTTTCATCACGCATATAGCCAACCAGGTACAATGGGTGGTTATGAGGAGTGTCACCTAGCAGAAGATCGTCACTTGTGAATGTGACTTTTTCCTCACAAGCATCAACTTCTTGAGTATTGGAGTCGATGAGCTTGTCCGAAAATGGTGTCGACGATAGGTTATCACTCCTTTCTTTCCCTTCGTCGGTATGGAAACAAGAGGCATCAATACCCCCATGGGAAATCTTTGTGCAGAACCAACTTGGTAAAAACTCCTCCAAGGTCACTGGATGTTGTGACTTTAGAGGGTGGTGCACCTCCACTTTCCCTTTCTTTACGTGTTTAACTGGGTTCCATCTCCTAGGTCTTTTCACCATTATCTTACTCGTTGGTTGTTCCATTGATCCTTTTCGTGGGCCCCTTTTGTGGCACCGACGACGAGTCACCAGCGTCCAACCTTCATCATCCTCAGGTTGGTCGTCTTCAACCTTGTAGTTCTCCAGTAATTCTTCATCCTTACTTTCTTTGGAACTACATAATTCGTCTAGATTGAATGAGCCAAATATGATAGAGACTTGGTTTGCGCTTGCTTTCTCATCTTCAAGCACGATCTTCTTTTCACGAGCCAAGTCCATAACTTTGTCCTTGAAGACAAAGCACTTCTCCAGAGGGTGGCTCACAAGTCGATGATATTTGCAGTAATTTGGGTCATCGATTTTCTCAGCTTCATTTGGCCGCTTCATCTCTGGAAGCTCAATGAGATTTAACTCGAGGAGTTCTTCAAAAATAGCCGGCACATCAGAATCTAGAAATGGGTACTCTTTCTCTTGCATTTCTTTTAGAGTCAACTTTCCACTTGACTTATCTTAGAACGAAGTGGATTTCATACTCTACTTCTTGCCCACCTTCGTCGTGAACTTCACAGGTGATGTGTTGACATTCATAGCTTCTTTATTTTCGGATCTCGGTACAAACTTGCTCCATTTTCTGACTTCTTGCTTGTCGTTCCCTTTGCGAGGTTCATAGATGGTCAGCCTTTCATTCCCAACAGAGTCCATGCTTAATTCCATGTCATGGGCACTAGTTGCAAGTTCTTCAAATGAGCTAGGCTTGATACCTTGCAAGATGTAGTGCAACACCCAATGCATACCTTGAATGCACATCTCTATGCCAGAAGCTTCACTAAGCCTGTCTTTACAGTTGAGGCTTGCATTCCTCCAACGATTGATAAAGTCGATAACTGGTTCACTCTTCCGTTGACGAGTACTTGTGAGTTCTATCATACTCACAGTACGTCTCGTGCTATAAAATCGATTGAGGAATTCTTGCTCTAAGTTAATCCCATCTATCAACAGATCCAGCCTCGAGGTCTGTGTACTAATCAAAAGCATTCCCGTTTAATGAGCGGACAAACTGCTTGACAAGGTAATCTCCATAAGTCCCAGCATTGTTGCATGTCTCAACGAAGTGCGCCACATGTTGCTTTGGATTGCCTTTGCCATCAAACTGTTGAAATTTCAGAGGTTGATAGCCAGCAAACATCTTCAGCATATCGATCCTTGAAGTGTACGCCTTTGCATAGGTAAAGGAGGACTTGGAAGCAACTTCATATTTGTTATTTATAGTCTCTTCAATAAACTCCTTTAGTTGATTGATCGGAATCATCCCTTCCGAAGAGACTGGAATTTCCTTAGTGGATGCAACTTGTCGTGGGGGAGCATCAATCTCTTGGACTTCTGGGAGTTTGCCAGGTGCATGGGTGGATTCTTCTTCAATCAATATTCCCACCCTATATGTTAGCTTGTCGATTCTAGCATCTTGATTTTGCATGCACTTGGTCAAGCCAGCGATTGCTTTCGTCAAGTTTGCCAACTGCTCCTCCACGGATGAAGTGCTTGTTATCATGGCTTGCATGATTGTCATGGACGATGGATAGTAGCATGGATTTTCACACAGATTGATCATTGATTGGCTCACACTAACTGGTGTAAGTGGGGAGGATCCATCACTTGAAGCGTCATCATCTTCCTTCACAGCAGAGTGCTTGGATCCGGAGAGGTCAAGCAGAGCAAGAGTTTTCTTGATCTTTTCAGCAACATCGCTTCCTACTTCGGGTGCATTTGTGGAAGATCTTGATCCTTTTGAGGATGAAGATCCGAAAATAGGGGTAGATACGGACGACACTTGGGGTGCTTGTTGTCCTAACGAGCTTGCTTTGTTCCTCGTAACTGGTCCAAAGCTTCCAAAGGTAACTTCGAGTATGTTTTCCACATCAGCATAGAACCTGGAATTAACAGCCTTGGCGGAAGTTGAAATGGAGTTGATTTTCTTGGAAGTCATTTCGTTGTTCTTGAACTTTGGGGTTTGAAAAGTTGGGATGAGAGGTAGAGATTGTCCCACTGGGCGTTCCAGAATTTGTAAACAATAAATTGCGTCGAGAAAATATAATCAAGACCGAAAAATATCGCAACAATCGTAGTATTTTAATTTTAAATATTTGAGTGTTATAATCTCTATAAATCCTCTGATTCTTCTTTTCAACAGTAAATAAAAGAGCCTCCGAGTCTAATCTTGAATTTTATTTGATTTTAATCCAAGTGCTTGAAGCTTGATCTTGATTTTGACGTACTTTTAATCCAAGGGCTTGCAGCTTGTTCTTGAATCTTCGTCTTGATCTTTTAATCGTTAGAACACTTGAATGCTTGTAGCTTTTAGAGAAATTTGCAGCGTTTGATCCACGAGCTCTCTCTTGCTTCTTGTTATAACTTCTGGTGTTCTTTCTAGGTTATGAAGACCCCTATTTATAGTTGTGGAAGGGAGGAGTTGTGATAAGAACAAACTCTTTCCGACCAATCAAATTGAAGTGTGACAAAGCCACATTTGATTGGCCAGAACATGTCACTTGCACACGTGACGCAGTTTCATTGGCCCTTTAATTTGACTTAACATGCCTTGTCATTTTGATACGTGGCACAATCCTATTGGCTCTTCTGTTTGACTTGGCGTGCCATGTCATTTGACACGTGGCGCCAAACCGGGCCTCTAGGAAGATGGCATATTGGGCTTAATAAAGTGGGTTCATCACTTTAGCCCAATTAAATGGCCAAGCCCAATGGATTAAGACTTATTTATTAACTCATATGTGTTGGACTTATATAATTAATTCATTTATATTAGTCCATAATATTTATTTGGACCAATATATCTTGAATTATAAAATATAATCCAAATTCTTTTATGAATTTAAAATTTATATGCCTACATATATAAATATACAAAGTAATAGAGAACTTGATTACCTTAAATAGTCAAGGAGAATAGTAGAATTGAAGAGGAGGGGGACTTTAGGTTGAAAAAATATGTGAGGCAGTGAGCATCGATGTAGGTGTTTTATTCTAAAAAGGAATATTTTACGGATAAAATATTAAAAATTTTGGTCAAACTTAAAGCTAAAAAATTTTAAGCTAGAAAGTGACCAACTTATGACTTTTGACTTATTTTTGATTTATAAATATTTTTGATATTTACTAAACACATAAATAAGCTGAAAAGTGCTTGTAAGTTGATTCTTAGCCAAACACTCTCTTAGTTTACTACCATCTGCTTCCTTTTTCCTTTCTTTGGCCTTTCATCTTCTTTTTTCTATTTTTAATCAACCAAAAAATTAATAATGAATTAAGATATCTTTTTCTCACCACATATCTAATTGACTGTAGTGATTTTTTTCAGGTAGTTAGCATTTTGTTTCCATTCTTTTTTACTTACAGATAGAGGAAGAAATTAATGGAGTTGAACTTATTTGGACTCCAAGGTCCCTTTATCTTTGCACCAAGGGTGTGGCCTAGTAGGAGAGTACTATGAGGTTTCAGGTTCAAATTTTTGCGAAGTAAAAAAATATTAGGTAATTTCTTCTCGTCTATCCAAGTCTTGGTGGATAGAATTATCTGATGACAAGTATTTCGTGAAAGCGTTCGAAATGTGTGCAAGCTGAGCCGAACACCACAATTATCAAAAACAAAAAAAGGCCCCTCTATCTTTACTAATAAAAAGCCTAATAAAGCAAATAGTTAACTCAAAAGTCCAAAATTGATAATAGGGAATTTTGAATAGGATAAACCCAAAAGTGGCTGAATCAAACGCATTTACACCCTTTCGGTTGTTGCAACTAAAGATAGATATACGTTAAAGATGTTATTAAATTTACGTGCTTCAAATTCTGAATACGTCTTGATAATCAATACAATTATCAGCTAATTTCAGGAGCGGTCTGACGAATTTTGTGACCTAAAGTCAAACTTTATAAGGGATCTTAACCCTTTTTATGAAGTTTATTTTTCTAGTTTTTTTAAGATGCAAAGTTATTAATTAATTTCTCCTAATAAGTCTTTTTCAATTGACAACATAGCCACTCCATTTAACCTTTCTTGAGACATTGTTGATTTTAGGTAAGATTTTATTAATTTAATTTTGAAAAACTTCTTTTCACTTAAGTAACAATAATATGAGTTATTAACAATATTTTATAAGCACTATAAGCATTTGGAGCCCGCAAGGGTTGGATGTATGGTTTCCCACGTGGGAGACCTAGGATCTAAATGATCGAAATTTTATATATGGAATGTCAAAGTGGCATGTTCATAACGGACTTCAGAATTCTAATAATATTAGTTTACGAGATTTGTAATTTTCTTTTAATTCCAAAACTCTAATTATTAGGGTATTTTAGTTGATTTCAAATACTAAATAATAGGAAATAACTTAAATTACTATTTCGTTTAATGTGGATTTCTATTTTTAAAGGATAAAAAAAGCGAACAACATTTCGCTAAGGGCATTCGTGTTTTTAATATAGTATAAATAGATAAAATTTACATTACTTTATTAAAACAAGAGCAACTTTTCAACTAAAGAAGACATTTTAAAAGTAAA
The DNA here is from genome assembly GCA_005239505.1 of Nicotiana paniculata. NCBI lineage: Eukaryota > Viridiplantae > Streptophyta > Magnoliopsida > Solanales > Solanaceae > Nicotiana > Nicotiana paniculata. The sequence continues at coordinate 14,193 of MDKI01068757.1, read as the reverse complement.
AATATACATATAGTTAAAACGCAAATTATACTCCATAAATAAATAAAAAAAAGATTTTTTCTTGAATTATAAAAATAATTGTTGGATTCTCTTAACAAAAATGTTCAAAAAATAGCTTTATGTCACATGTTTAGGTGTTGCACTCTATTATGACTTACAATATTTGATTATTAACTAGTTTTAGTGTACGTGCGTTGCAAGTGTGATTAGCGTCAATCAGTAAAATATGTGTATATGAAGAACATGTAAATCAAACCATCAAATGCTAAATTTTAAAATATCTACATTAAGTTAATATATAAGTAATTTTGTATTGAGAAAAATATAGGGAGATGTCATTTATTTGAACAAATATCAGAAAGAAAATTAATTAATGGCAATTAATATAGCATATATTTTGTCTTCTAATGTTTCATTCTTATTATTTTTAACGTTTGTATTTATAACAGTTTGACTCTTACTACTATATTATAATCTATTTTATTATAAATTTCGAAAAGAATGACTTGGATTTTTCGCAAATTAGTTAAATCAAAGACTTTTTTGGTTAATTAGGATTGTTTTTAACGTTAAAGAGACTTTTTGTTATTGATTCAAATCTTAATAATAGCTCATTCTAAGTTTCAAAAATATTTGATTGTAATTATAATATTGATCCGATAAGAATATTATGTTCAATATAATAAAAAAATCGTTCAGGGTACGCGCGCGTCCTATATCGATGAATGTTTGAGTTATGAAATAAAAGTATAAGTTTCTGACAATAGTCATTAATATTTACATTGTACGTATAACAAACTTAACCAAGAAAAAATCTCATAGAAATCCTCAATCATCAGTTAATAATTCGATTTAAACTTATGCCACTTTTTTAATAGGATAGAACTTCACAAATATAACAAACAACTAATAATCCATGAATTTCATATGAACACAAAATCAAACTGCCACGACAATGAGAAAAGACATTCAAAGAAAATACTTAAGTAAGCTAGTAAAATACACCGGAGAATGACTCATAATTATATTTGAAAGAGTATATTTAGTTTCGATATATCATTATTCAAGTAAAATTAGTATTTAAATAATTCTAATATTGATTAACTCCATTTGTCGTTAAATTTGAAAATAATAAATTTTATAAAAATTCTAAAAGTTACTTTTAAAAGGTAAAATAATCGATACACATTTCGATTGGAGAACACATATTTCTTCTTAATTTGAAGAGCATATGTTTTGAAAAAATCATACGAAAATTGTAGTAATTCCTATAACATGATATTGAATCTAAAATGATTGATATATCTATTTTTTGGTAATTAAATTCTGATATTTATTATATATTTTTATTGTGATTCGCAAAAGGCCATCATAAAAATAAATATATATATTTTTAGAGATTTGGAATAAGGAGGGTTGTCATGTAGTTTTTAGAAGAAACTGGTTCACACGTAAAAAAAAATTAGCACATATATTTTATATTAATTTGAAGGGCATATCCTTTGGGGTAAGCTTACAAAAATTATAGTCATTTTTGTAACATAATATTAAATCTGACATTATCGAAATCGTTATGTATTTTTATTATAATTCTTCAAACATTCATCAAATTAACATTAATTAAAAAAATTATATATTTCTTTTAGAGATATTGGAATGAACGACTAGGTCATATTGTTTCAAGGAAAAAATTAATAATTAAGTAACAATGTAAGGTCTAAAACTGACTAATACCGAATACCAATAACTTATTACGTATACAAAAAAACTATAGAGGGCCATTTATTGGAATAGATGAAAAATAAAAATAATAATAAATGTAAACTTATTTTGAATATTTATTATTTCATTCTTATTTATTTTATTTTAAATTTTAACCAAGTTAATTTTTAATACTATATTGTAATTTATTCGACTTTATTTTCTAATTTCTTTCAACGTCGGTATTTTTTTATTGAAATATATCTATTTAAGCCAAGATTTTTGTCAACCTGAAGATAGTTTTATTTTTATGATGAATTTGAAAAATAATGAAATTAATTTTTTTTGCTAATTAGCTATTCCAAATACTAATTATTTATTTTCAGCAATAAAAAATATACATTATATTTTATTGATTTAAATTCTTAATATTAACTCATATCAAATTTTAAATATTCGATTATAATTATATTTTATTGAATAATTTCTTTTGTCAAATTGTAATAAAATCAAGTAAGTGGAAAATAGTTTTGTATATTTAAAAGTATTTTAGTATATAAAAGAGTTTCACCTAAATCAAAACATAAAAAAATTACCCTGTCATCTTCCAAGAACGTCGTACGTACTTTTTCTTTTTTTATTAAATTTTTGGTATCTGTCTAAAGGGATAAATTTCTAAATACCAAGTGGTTACTTTCTATTTGGTTAGTATTTTTAATTCTTCTCCTATAATTTAAGTGTAAAAATTTATATAAAATAAAATGATAATATTTTTGAAGCTCTAAATATTAAATTTTTCTACGTAATCCAAATAAGGAAGAATGTAATATATAAAATTTAGTTGATTTGTAGTCCTAAATATTAGAAAAATAATTAAATGGCTACTCCTGCATATTAGGAAAAAAATTTAAGTATTCCTACATATTAGAAAAATGACTAAACTACTATTTTATCCAATATAAACCCCATTTTTAAAGGGTAAAAAAGGTGAACGACATTTCGCTAAATGGCTTCCTGCTTTTAATATAACTAGTATCTATGAACGTGTGTTGCACGTTCATAATGGCACGTGATGATTTAAATATTTATTTATATGAAGGAACAATAAAATTTAATTAATGAGAGAAATTTATGTATAATAATAAAACAATCATCTAAATGCCGAAAAATATTACTACATTAGCATAATACATGAATTTAAAATAAAAAGACATCATCAAAACTTACACAAATGATCAATCTTGTCATGTTAGTTAGATAATGTATTATAGTTTAAAAGTATTTAATATGATGATAACTTAACGAACAATTCTTTGCGGACAATTTTTTTTGTGTGTATATTTCCTCCTAATACTTTGATCACTCTGCCTTAACCAAAACTCTTGTTGTCGATCTTGATATCCCTTTTGAAAGTGCAACGTACAGTTGTTCGTGCAAGAAAATATATTGCAGTAAATGTAGTCCAATATTTAGGATGTTTATCCTTGTGCTTTATTTATTATATTTGCAAAATATAAACATACTAAAAATTATTTTCACACAAATTTAAAAGGATATTCCTTAGATTTGAAAGACGAAAGTTGAAATAAGACTATACTTAGAAGCACGTTGACCAGTATCATAATTTATTCATATGTGAAGTTATTGTCAAAACTTCTATATACCATTTGTGTGCTATTACATAACTATTCGGCGTATCTAAGTTTTTTAGTAGCATGATGGACATATTTTTCTTCAAAATCAACCTATATTTTTTCTGTAAGATCAATTTTAACTTAGCCTATTTTATATAGGGTGACATTAATATACGTAGGAAATAATAAACTTGACAACAAATATGTATGGTAAAAATCATTTAGTATTAAAGTATTTAAGTATTCTCTTGGTAGTAATTATTGATATCATTTTCTGCTGAATCAAAACAGAAAAATATTTTATTTTAATATAAAATTTTGCAATCAACCTTTTATTTAGTTGATCAACATATTCATTTCTGCTAGCTAAGATATCTTTTTAGTTCTATCATGTGATTTGCACAAGTTGCGTTTTAATCTAATGATATAAACATTTCTCTAATTAAATGCACTATTATTACCATTGGGATTGATAACCAAGTGTTCAGGAAGAACCAAATCATCTTTTATTAATATGCTCTTCTTCGTTTCTGACACGAAGCAAGAAGACACTGAATACTGGATCTGTTTTTACTTTATATTTCTTGTCAGTTGAATCTTTTTTATTTGAGACCAGAAGTATAACTTTGGCAAGCTAGCTTTTATAGCCTCTGTTTAGTCGGTTTTGAAATTGCTGTTAGTACTTGACATAAATTACCTCTAAATTCGTGCAATTATTTCGATCGTTTGATACTTAGCCATAAGTGCTTCATCTCATATTATTAATTTTGTTTTCCTTATGAATTTAGCACCATTTATCTGCTTTAATATATTTGTAATGGTTATTTAAGTTGTTTGAAGAACTATATCAAATCTAAAGTGGGTGGCTTCACAATAAAATTATTATTGCTAATGCCATACCTGTTGATATGGTATTTGAAAATAATGCATGACATGTAAATATTATTCGATTCCGCCGAAGGTATCTACAAAGAATAATCACGTTACAGTATAGCCAACTCTTTAAAATATAGTTTTGAAAGCTTGTTCTTGTTTAGGATATAGCTTTGGTTGAACTTCCTCACACACTTGTATAACATTTTGATTCTTAATAATATACTGTTCTTTTTACTTTGTATTCTAACGCTCTTTTTTATGGAATAAATTTATGTACTCTAAGATTTTTTTTAAATTGAATCAGAATTTTAATCATATGATGAATTTAAAAAATAATTGAATTGTATTCTCTTGCTAAATAATTAATTAAAAGATTTAATTATTTGATTTTACATAAAAAAAGTTATCTATGTTGATTCAAATCTTAATATTAGTTCATCTCTTGTTTTGAATATTTAGTTTTAATTATAATTTTATCCACCACAAATTTTATTTTCAAAGAGTAAAAGATTGATATGACATTTCACTTTCAGATATTTATGTCTATAGAATCACTATTGGTATTGACTCTAATGAACCTTTTTTTTTCTCTCTCATACATTTATATTCTTAAATATTTTCTTAATGGTTGTTTAATAATCGAGTATTATTACAGGAAAAATTAATTAAAAAATATATTATTTGGTTAGAAAAACAGTTCAAATATAATATAAAAATATATATAATGGATTTTTTTCTCAATTTCAACTCTTTATGCAGTCCATTTAATATTTCTTTTATATTTTTTTGGTATTGGACATTCTGAAGTGGTAATGTATTGCCAATACAGAGGATTCTTATAAAATTGATTTTGTTAAACCTTCCTACATCTTTTTAGACAAAATTTATTAATTTTAAAATATTAAATATTAAAATTAGTATAGAATGTATTGTAGTCCAAAAAATATGTAATTGCAGTTATTTCCTTTCCGTATGAGTTCTTTCGTTTAATATTTTAGGGCTATTTTGGTATATTAATATTGTATTTATACTTTTATAATAATATAAGCTCCCCTTTTTCTAAATGGATTTTGACAACATGATACATTCACAAATTAAATTAGTAATAGGACATTAGAATATGTTTTCAAATTAAATTAATAATGAAATTTTTTAAGAAGTATATCCTAAAAGCAATAGGATTACATGACTAAATAATTACTATTTTTCCTAGTAGTGATTACTTTTTCTACGCTAATGGTGACACTAATTGTAGAAATATTTGTTGTAGTAAATTATAAAAAGAAAAAGTAATTTAATAACCAAACTTTTAAATACATTACTTATCCATTTAAAACTAATAATGCAAATAGTTTGGTATGAAAGAAAATATAGAGGCAACCCTAACATTATATGATTAAAATGTTAGGACAAAGAACACAAAAGTTATCGTGTAGTTTTATGTTGGAAAAAGTAGGATATATATTGTTCTTATTTTTATGCTTTTACATGATTTTGTGTTTTAGTTCATATTTTTAGATTGTTGATGGTTTTCTCTTTTCGTTTTAAATACTTTATATGAAGTAAAATTTTAATTAACTTTAATTAGACAATCTAAGAAAGTAATTATACTAATAGGATTCCTAAAGGTAATCATGTAGGATTTCTAACATGTAGTATTATATTCTAAAACTAATAGGATTATAAGATTAATATCTAAAATTCCGATTATGTTCTTTTATTATAAGTTATTATAATATTATAAAGTTATTTTTATTGTATTCAAGCTTTTATAATAATATAAATATAGATAGATAGATATACATAAGCTAATGACAAAGGGCAAAGTTATGAATGAGTCAAAAGTTTAAGGAATATCAAAATATATTAATTTTTAAATTTGAAGCTTTGAAAAGAAAAGGGGAAAATAGTGCGATTTATTTATTTATTTGGTTCAAATTAGTGAGCCGCCACTCGCCAAATTTTCCCTGATAAACGAGATGGCCGGTGAAGTTGCGGCGGAAGTTAACAGCGTCGAGGGGAACATGCAGTTGAGTGAGGAGGAGAAGCTACGTTTCCTCCGCGAAGCCGTTAATGAGCTGCCGGTAAACGCCGTTAAAGATTTATGGTCCATTGGGGTATGTATATGTTTTCTCATTAAACGATTAATTTTCTTTCTTAAAAAAGAGTTGAACTTTCTTGCTTGTGTTGTTGTTATCAATCAACTTGAGTGATAGTTTTTTTTTTTTTTTGAATGTGTAATTTATTTCTAAGAAATAAAAACTTGAACATTTTTTTTTTTCATAATCGAAAAATGCCTGAGTACAGTTGGAAACAAAGTAAAAAACTTGAACCTTTTGTAGCATCCCGTAAATCGTCCTATGATTATTAATATTACTGTAATTCATGGAAACTATGAATTGTTTTGGAGAAGGGAAAGAAAAGGGGTCTTAGTAGTTTTAGCTTTAGAGTTAATTCGAGCTACAATTCGTTCTATCTGATGAGGCTCCCAATCAGGGGCGCATTTTGTGGGTTGGGGGTTTGGGGGGGGGGGGGGCGAAGAAGGGGGTTCAGAACCCCCTTTGCTGGAAAATTGCACCGGACATATAAGGCAAAATCAGTTTTATGCCTCTGTATATTATATTCTGAATCCCCTGAACAAAGCCCAAAAGCATAGCTCAATGGTCAATGGGGTTCAAAACCTGTGTGAGGTTGCTGGTTTAGTTCCCATTGGCCACAATCTCTTAAATTTTTTTAACTTTTCCTTTTGAACCCCCTTAGCGGAAAGCCTGCCTCCACCACTGCTCCCAATATATGTTGATATTAATTCGAACAAAGCATAAGTTAGATTTTACCTTCTAACACTAAATGTAGGAGAGAGGTATTGGCATAGCAAAGAGGGAATCTTTTTGAAGAAGTGTGTGAAATATTTCAAAGAGCTTCTTCGAGATTTAATGAGAAGCTGAATCCCGTGTAAATAAACTGGGGTGAGTCGATTGACTTGTCAAAACAAAATAAGAAGCTTTTATTTGTATCTGCATTTTCTTAGAAGAGTAGGTTGGGTATGAAATGTGCTGAGGTTTTAGAAGGTGCATCCGTGATTTCAGCCTTACTTCAAATCTCTATTGATCTTGTTATATGACTTAGCACCTTTCATTTTTAATTGACATAAAAATGCTGTTTTAGTACGTATGTTGAGTTGGCATAGAGGGAGCTCTTACTACAGATTCCCTCTTCGTTATAGAGGAGGTTTCAAACACATTATTTGTTAATAAAATCCACATCATCCTTCTGGTCATTTATTCACTGCATATCTTAGCTTCTCAGGGTGGGTTGACATAATTAAACATTGCACTTGCTGGAAATGATGAGAGGAGCAATCTGTATTTTCACCTACATGATTATAAGAGCTTTTGAGAGCAACTTTTTCTTAGGCTATTTTGCCCTACTCCCCCCTATCCACTCAATCGACCCACACTTCCACCAACACCTGCCCTAACCTCTTGCAATCCAAGGGATCTTCAAGTACATGGATTTTGGAAGGTGCTACCATGTGTTTGGTGGAGAGGTTTGCGAGAATATTGAGGGTGGAAAATTAAATGATTGATTTCATTAATTTGTTTGCAAAAGACAAATGACTGAATTTTTTGAAGCTTAATGCATTGGTGGACTAAAACTACGTCTACTGCAATTTATGATACTATAAGTTTAATAAAAGTATCTTGTTAAAGTAGGTATCTGGTGAATTAAGTCCACTTTATGTTATTTCAAAGCCATGTCAAGCGGCTTGTTGCACTATACTATATCTTACAACTTTCTCCCTCTAAACAAAGAAGCGAATAATTTTAGTGATAAAGAAAGAAGTGAATAATTGTTGAAGGTAAGTTGGATATTGATTATGGTCGGTTATCCATCTGCAATTAGTTTGTCCTGTCATTGGAGTAGAAGATGTTTTCTATTAATTCTTAAACTTGTGACTCAAAAATATCGTTTGGATTCTTTGTTTCATTTAGGCATGTGCTCGATGCATTTTTCGACTATTTGGACTTCACGAACTCATGTGTTCACATCCTTCACTCTCAATATCAAAGTGGTATGATATCTTAGCAGATGTAATGAGAAAAGAAGATGTTGACACGGCTGATCATCCCCAAAACGATGGAGAATTTAGTATTAAGCAATTGCATCAAGAACCATTAAAGGAGACAGACTTTTGCAAAATTTGCTTAGGCATTTTGCAATTTCTCTATAATGATGACACTGGAACTTTATTGAAAAAGGATAGTGCCGATGACTTTGCTTTAGCAGTTGCTGAACCTGTAAAGCAGCAACATCACCAAGTTTATAGTTTTTCTCTTGAATTCTCATTACCTTCGGCTTTAACAGAAAATGATCAAGCAGTCTGGTAAGATTTTAGTGTCTCATGAATTTCTTGTTATCAATTTCATTCACGTTAGATAGGAGGGTCAGAAGTCGCTCCATATCTGTATGCTTAGAGATATGAACGCATATTATTCTCTTTCTTTGATCTGAAACTAATATACTTGAAGTTTGTTGGTGTCCACCATTAACTTCCATACATATATGTCTATCTAATTTGAGTAACTGGTAAACTATTTTTGTTTTCAGGTTGTATATGAAAAATAGGTACCACCATGAACTTTGGTTCCAAGAAAAGGCTGAGCATCAATTCATTTCTACGAAAGACGTCTTGAAATTGTTAGTGACAAATCCATTACAAAGCTTATTGGTAATGAGGTCTTCTTTTCTGATCTCTTTTGCAACCGTACAGTAATATCAATATTTTGAAACTTTTATGGGATTGAATAATGTTGGTATTAATTATTATTTTTCATTTTTATATAATAAGATACCTTGAAATTGAGAAAATAGATAGGGGACAAACATTCTAACTCAAACGCATTTGGATGGGTGTTCAATAGACATGTGCCTGTAAAATAAACTATATATATGTAATAGTGTTTTCATGTTCTGCAGGGTGTGAAATCTAGTCAAGGTTCTTTGCGCATTCGCTTAACATATTCACATTCTGATGCATTAACAAGAGATGACATTCAAGAAACGAATGGAGGAAATAAGAGGAGGAAAACAGGCATGTTATCTTGTCAAATTTCTCTTTTTTCCTCTTTGAGAGATTTAAGTTTCTGGAACTTATTACTCTTACCTGCCGTCTTCTCATTACTTTGTCTCAAGAGTTGAGACTCCAAAAGGTGATAGTTTTCTTGTGCGCAAGTAGGGATAGATAAGTGTCCATTTTTCTTTTAGTTTGAACGATATTTAGTTTCCATGTTTTCCTCTTGTTAATGCATCTCATAGCTTAGGATCAGATGCTAGGCTGACGTAAACAGATGATACTTCTGATGTTTGACTGTTTACTACTTGAGATTTCCGTTAAAATATCTCATGTTGAGGTTCTTCCAACTCTTTCCCTTGCCCTTAGTTAGCCCCTCCAGTAGTATCGTCCTTTCGTATTCATATTTTTATTTCATATGCTGTCTAAAATAGACAGGTTGGAAAGGTTATCTATGTTCCAAGTTTGCGATATTATAGTTAAATTGTCATTTAAGGATCTTGCTTGATTCAATATCAGGGATGTATGACTCTAATATCAACGTTCAAACTTCAAAGGGAGTAGTTTTAAAACCAAAGGGAAATAGAGATCATATGAATTATGGCTTCTATGCTCCTGCATTTGATTTTTGATCTAACGTGGAAAAGGTATTCTATCAGTATTTTAATTTTCTGATTACATGTGCTAACTAAAATTCCATTCTGTGCTCCATAATATCTGTTGGATATGTTGCTTGGTTTTCATCATGTAGTCAATTTGGGAGCAATAGAAATTATGACTGATTGCCTTTGACAGGCAAAGCAGGTTTCACTGGTGACCTCAAGACAACTGAGGAATCTGTTACTCCCCATGTTAAGTCTTTTGATAATCATATTGGTGATGGAGATGGACTGACGAAAGTTTGTCCCAAGGACTCCCAAGATCTCAGTTGTAGTTACTTAATGGCTCAATTAAATAAGGTATTGTGTCCAGGTATAATCAGTAGGTTGGTTCTCGGGTTTTCATTTATTTTTCGGCACTCCATATTAATGGAACTCCTGTCTAAGCAGTATAACTTTTTACTCTATTTGAAGTATATTCGATGCGCATGTTTTTCTATTATATATATATAGTGAGAATTTTCTTCACAGGTCAGTAAGCCATGTTGTCTGACCATTCATTGCTGTAGAAGCCCTATATTTATTGGAGGAAGATATCTCAAGGTATAGTAAATTCTACTTCTGCAGAAACCCATGAATAGGCACCAATGTTTGTTTGTAATTATTGAATTCTGGGCTCCGCATCCAATTTAGAGTTTTGACTCCCAAAACGTTATTGCCAATGCTTATGCTGCATTCCGTTCTCCAAAAAGGAGGGAGAAGACTAGATCGAGAAGGATGCAAAATGTTGTGGAGAAGTTAAATCATTCTTTGTGAAGGATAAGATAGGTGCTTGAGAAAATTTTATTTCAGTAAAACCCAGTATCCTTTGACTATTAACTACAATTATTTTTGTAGGCTAAACATTGTAAACCAATAGTTTGCTCGCGTACCAACACTGTAGGGCACTGAGTAGAGTAGCTCAAGACTTTTGAAAACCCTCGCAAATTGGGTGGCTTTGATACTATATAAAAGAATGTAAGCATCCAATCCAAAACCTGAGATAAGTAGAGTGATTCAAAACATTTATTATCCCTTTGTATGCCATTATATATCTGATGTAGGACGTTATCTCTAACAATCTGAAAGTGTGGAAGGTGTTTTATTCTTCAAATCTAACTTATCAGGCTACCATTAGAGATCTAGTTTATAATTAGTCATCTAAGCTCGTTTCATATCCATTCCTGAGAAGGCTTATTTCTATACTTATGAATCCGGCTTCTTGCCCATTATCATCAAACTTTATCTTTGATCAACCCTTCTTAGTTCCATAATCCTTTTCAAAAGCTGCCTTGACAGAATATTGTCCAACTGAGAATGTACCTTTACTGCAGTATTCAAGAAATGTCAGCCAGACACGCTGGCTTATCGATGATGAAAGAATGGGGGAAGCATCTGTTGAGGTATATCACCCTATTTTTCATAGTTGTAATTTCTATAGGAAGTTACTGTGAATAAATGTTTATAAATGTTAACCTTCCTTGAATGTTCTCCTAGGAAATAGTAGGCGGGGCCATCCTTCCTATCTTCCAGGGTGACAACTATAAGTTCCATGCTGCTGGTAGGGAGGATATTGATGTAAGAAAGATGTGGTTTCTGACAAACCCAGAAGTATCATATGATTATTGATCCTCTAGTCTCAACACTGCCTTTCTCAGGTCCGGATGCTGGGTACAGGCCGTCCTTTTCTGGTAGAGATACAAAATGCACGCAAAGTCCCTTCTGAAATGCTCATAAAAGAGATAGAGAGGAAAATTAATAGTCTAGAAAGTCAATTGGTGAGTTAGTTAATACTTCTAAGCCGTCTTTGACAACTTAAACGAGTGTGGAGCACATAGCACTTTGTCATTTTCCAATTCATATATGACAGTCTTTACATATTTGTACGCAGGTCAGAGTTAAAAATCTTAGAGCTGTAGGTAGTCAAGGGTGGGACCTCATGCGTGAAGGAGAGGCGGAGAAGCAGGTAAACTTCTGGCCATTTAAGCTTGTAGTAGTTGTATTTACCAGCAGATCTCTGCTGAGTATATTATCTATTTCCCTTGTTTATTTCCCATCCCATTTTTTGTAAGTTATTTCTTTCCATCCAATACAGAAGCAGTACACTGCATTGGTGTGGATTTCTCGTCCCGTCAGCGATGATGATTTGCAAACAATATCGTCATTAAAGGAATTGGTGAGAGGTTCTCTATTTGCATTTAATAGAAAGAGCTTGAAAAGTTTCTAATTGTTTGTGAAATTTAAGATAAAAGTATCAGGAATATATTGTCTTATTAGAAAGAAAAAAAAAACACATATCAGAGCACTACCTTTTATTAACTATTGGAGCCCGTGGCTTGATTGTTCATGTGTCATATGCTTTCCTTTTCATCAGCTTTAAACAACTACTATAAAACTTGGGTCTAGCATCAAATTTGATTTTGAGTGTAATTTGATAATGTGTTAAAGGGCTGATCCTCCACCATCTTTATCTGATAATTTGTTTCATTTTCTCTCTCCCTTTTTTTTCTCCGAGCTTCAGAAAGTTGCTCAAAAAACGCCTATAAGGGTTCTCCATCGCCGAAGTCCATTGGAGAGAGAGAAAATTATACATTGGTATGAACAATTTCTAGCAACACACTAACAGCTATAGGCTTTACTTGTTTATCAATCCCTGACAAGTGTTGTTTCTTGTGTCAGGATGAAAGTAGAGAGGATCTCTGGAAGCTCACAATATCTTCTACTGCATCTGTGTACTCAGGTTACTGTCTAAAGTTGACGTTACTTTGTTTTTCTTTAACTATGTTCTCCTGGGAAAGAGAATAAGCTAATTACTACCTATCTCAAAAAAATTCTGGTTCTTATGATGCTGTCATTATTTCTTGATTTTTCTGTTGATGGTACTGAGGGATAAGGTCTGCGTACACACTACCCTCCCTAGACCCCCACTTAAGAGATTTTACGGGGTTGTTGTTGTTGTTGTACTACCTATCTCAAATTTCTTTAGAGTTGTCAAATTGTTTTTCTTTTGATATTGGAAAGAAAATGCATAGTACTGTGTCAAGATATCAAGAAAGGTGTCACAGAAAGAGAGAATTCGTCACTGCCTCAGTTTCAATTTGGAACTGTATTTGACTTAGTAAAATAGTTTAGGCTGTTTAAGATAATGTAAATTGGTCCACTTTTGTTGGCTTTAAGTTTTAAGTTGTATAAATTTGGAGTCAGGAGGTATAAAGGTGGTCTTAGTGTTTTAGATTTTGTTGTTTTTTAAAAGTTTAGGAGAACTGAAACTATTTGATCTCTGATAAGAATAAGCATGTTGTTCAATCTGCAATAAAAGTGAATGTTAGGTATTTTCCAAAATAAGACGTAGATGCAAATACTTCTGTCTTTACAATTGAATTTTTTCCTCTTCTTGCGTTCTCGTAAAAGGTGCCAGAGAGGAAGTTTCTGGGAGCCTCTTCTTTTACCATCAAATCCCTCTCTCTGTACATATATGTGTGTGAATGTGTGTATTGTGTGTGCGTATATACTTGTTTGTCTCCTTTAACCTTCAAACTTGGATTGTTCCGAGGCTTGAGGTTCCTTAACCTCTTGTGACTCTTTTTACGGTCTCATTTCTGTAATGCATGATGTGCCTAAGGGCTAAAGAGTTCTTTCAAAATTGTTGTAAAAGACCATAATGCAGTGGCCGCTGTCTTTTTCAGGCTGGGACATATATCAAGGAATTTGTTCATGGGGATTTTGGTCGCACCCAGCCCAGGTATAAAGTGGTTATTTACGCCTTATCCATTTAGTTTAATGTTGTGCTTTTTCCTTTACCATTATATGGTTGGTATAAGCCGTCTTGCTTTATTCTCTTGTTAAATGCTTCCCCACAAATACTTATTTAAAAAGAAAAAGCTTCACCAAAAATGGTGCTCTGAGGGGCCAGTTTGACCATAGAAAGGAAAATGATCTGCTGAAATTATAGTGAAGAAATTATCAGGGAGACCAGATGTGCAGTGCTTGTGTTTTGCATTTTATCCATGGTCTTTTATAGGTGAAACTGGACTAGGAATAGCAGCAATTAATTCTGTGACAGAAAATAGCACCTTGGTCCTCATTTAGCAAGGTATTGGGCACTCTTTCTGCATTGGTAGTACGATCAAACTCAATAATTTTCTTAGTACACACACTTAACCCAAAAAAAAAAGAGGGGTTATTACATATGAAACGGAACCTACTCCCCGTTAGGGGTGGCTAACGGGCCGGGCCCGGGCCAAACGGGCTAAGCGGGCCGGGCTAAGCGGGC
>MDKI01242674.1:0-48981 GCA_005239505.1 Nicotiana paniculata | reverse complement strand
AGATCCAATCCGGAGTGAGTTATGTGCCATGTGTGTGTGAGATTTGTATGTTATTCTGTGCATTGCATTTGATGTCTAGAACTTGCCCCGTGTGTGTGCAAAGCGAAATAAAGTTTTATTCAGTCTTGGAAGTGATATAGGCAGTTCTTTGTTGAGCCATCTATCTATATTTTACCCACCTAATTGTTTTGTATCGTAGTTCACCCCGTTGAGCCTATAATTCTGTTTCTTTGGCAACCACATTACAAGCCATTCCCCTTTGTTTGAATCGATCGTATATTTGAACCTTGTCACCTCTCGTAAGCACTGGAAATGTATGAAATATGAAAAGTTAAAGTGTGGGGTGGTAGGTTGGTTTTTTTGAGGGGAATAATTGAAATAAGGAGAAAGGTGCACGTTAGAAAAAGTAAGAGTCACTTGAAAAATAAGAAAAGAAGAAAAAAAAGAAAAAGAAAAAGAAATAATTAAACAGTTGTATTCTTGCCAAGGAAAAAAATATATATATGGTGACTCTTAATGTAATTGTGCTTAAAGAAGTATGGGGTAATAACATTGTTGTGTAGGTGGAGTTGGCTTAATATAAGTCTGAAGTTGAATATGAAAGTATATGTATTACTTAGGGAGGTGTAGTCACTCTTATATCCAAATGTATCCTACCCGTCCCGCAGCCTACATTACAACCAAATTAAAGTCCTAATTGATCCTAGACTGAATGAGCTCGATTAGTAGAGTATTACACTACGGACAAGCCTATGGTGCATCTTTTGTGGCATATGAATGTTTATTTCTGAGAGCGAGTGAATTCTTTCGATCTTGAGTTCCTAAGTGTTCTTAAATTTTATTGTGTGAGGAACTAGCTCTTTGATTTGGTGCGGGCACATGATTCATGACGGAAAGGTAATGTTGTTGACCTCTAAGTTAGAGTAGTTAGTGAATTGTGAATAAAGGATGGTATTTGTGAGTCGACTATTGAGGCGAGGATGTCACACCTCTGTGCTTGAAATGTTTTAAATATTCTTGGTATAACATGTTAAGAGATTTGCTTAATACGTTGTGTACATGAGTGTAGTTTGATTTCTCGAGGACGAGCAAAGGTTTAAGTGTGGGGTCTTGATGAGAGACTAAATTGCATAGTTTAAAATGTGAGATACCTTATATTTGAGGTGCATTAATGATAAAAATACACTTGTTATGTTCTTAATGGAGTTTATTTCATGTGTAGGTGAATTGGAGATAGAAACGGAGCTAAAGGGATGCAAATACGTTAGCCGGGATGCAAATACGGAGCTAAAGGGATGCAAAAGGAGACACTTGGGCGTTAGCCGGGCGTTTGCCCCCTAAAGCCGGGCACCCCCTGGCATTAGGGGGGCGTTTTACCCATAAGGCCAGGCACCCCCAAGCGTTAGGGGGGCGTTAGGGCCCAAACGCCAGGCCTGCACTTGCCTTAAGGGGGCGTTTGGCCCCAAACGCCCAGTGTCCCAGTTTCGGCCAAATTTGAGTTTTGACGAGTTTAAGTGTTTCCCGGTTGAAATAGAAGTCTCCTACATGGTTAGGGTTGGACCTAAACATATAAATAGACCCCAAACAACACAAATTAAAGAGACAGAGGATATTCGGAAGGATTCAACACGAAAACACCATAGAAGTGAAAAACATCGATTTCTACATCTAGTATTCTTTACTTTGTATTTCAATTATGCAATTTCTTTTAGTTTTGATTCTGAATAACATGAGTAGATAATTTCTTTAGTCTAGGGTTTTGGTAGAACCCGTTGTGGATGAATTCATTGTGATATTAATATATTTTGGTTGATTAATCTCTTTTTGTTCAACTATGTTCTGATTGTAGTTGATTGAAAGAGCTCTCGATTAACTCTTCCTATTTATTATGTATCTACTTGAGAGAGAGTGCATATTTAGGTAGTTGTTTGAACAACATCACTCCCGGAGTATAGACGAAAGTCATAACCGAGGGTTTAGAGGTTGGATTAGAGATAACGATACCTCGGGTGCAATCTAAAGTGAACTGTAATGCAATCTAGCTAGCGTAACTTGAGAGAGTGCGTCTAGTAAATTATCATAATTACTTGAGAGAGATTTATGATAGTGAGAGAATTCATGATTGATAGAGATATCCAATTAAACTATAAGAAATATTCAAGGAAGAATTCACCAATGGGAGAAACCATAACCTTAGACCCTTTTATTATCATTGTTACATTAAATTGTTAGTTAATCACTAGTTTATTATAATTGATTGTAGAATTAGTTAATCATCACAAAATTGATACTTAAAAGTCTTGAGAAACTTGATTAGACAACAGTTTAGTAGTTTATAAACTCAATTGATAAGTAAATTCCCTGTGGGATCGACTCCGGGCATAATACCCCAGGATTATATTTGCAACGCCCGCTTAGTCTTCTACAAGACATAGTTGAGCGTGATCAGCGACCCTATGTTATTTTAAATTAAATTAATATTTAAAAAATATTATAAATTTATATTATAACACTTAAAGAAAATTGAAAACTTGCATATGCAATCTCTGTCAGGTCCTCGACCTGCCTTTCTGCATCCCCCTCTTTATTCTTCTTTAAAATATACATCTCCTTGAATAACTCATCATGGCTCATTGGACGCACATACTTCTTTTCCTAAAAATAAATTAATTTAGTTAATAAATAGAATGTATATACTTAGAAAATTAAATACGTAATAATTTAAGCAATTACCAGCCTTCTTCTTATTGTCAAGATGCTGATAGCACCCAGTGTGCAAGGAGCCTCCCTTCTCGGATGAGCGAGCTTTCTTTCCTTGTTTGCTCATCTTCAATACCTCCACGTTCTTCCATTTCCTTAACAAATCATCCCATAAATGATGCAGACACCAGTCAGGACTCTTGTTCTTCTTTCTACCATCTGAGAAATGATCCGCCAATCTCTTGCAGGCTTTATGATGAAAATTTGCAGCCACTTCCATGCTAT
Source organism: Nicotiana paniculata (assembly GCA_005239505.1). Taxonomy (NCBI): domain Eukaryota; kingdom Viridiplantae; phylum Streptophyta; class Magnoliopsida; order Solanales; family Solanaceae; genus Nicotiana; species Nicotiana paniculata. Next base: position 45,996 of record MDKI01242674.1, on the reverse strand, counting down.
AGCGGTCTTCCCATACACACTTGCTCTGCATTTCAAAAGTTAAATATTAGATGGAAACATCATAAATATAAATTATTAAACTTCTTAAAAGAACATTTATACCTTAAACTGATTGAAAATTTTCTCCTTCCGCGAGTATGGAAAATCACTCCAAGTCGCATTGGGCCATCATACAGCTTTTTGATCGCAATGGGAGTTTTCTTCGTAGTCTGCTTACCCGTTCTGAACCATCATACCATAATTGTTTTAGCTCGTCAATCAAAGGTTGAAAATATATATCAATTAAAATTTTTGGATTACTTAGACCGGGGGTAATATAATTTAAAAATATATATGAACTAGTCATACACAACTCAGGTGGTAGATTATACGGTGTATGAAAGATACACCAACATAAATATGGTGTCACAAATATAGAAAAAGGCGTGAATCCATCTGCGCATAAACCTAACCGAATGTTCCTTGGTTCACTAGCATACTCTGGATATGTCATATCAAAGTGCTTCCAAGCTTCTCCATATGAAGGATGACACATAACACCAGGTGTTATTCTATTTTCAAAGTGTCATCTCATATGAGAAGCACAACTCATCGACGCATATAACCTCTTTAACCTAGGTATAAGAGACAAATAATGTGTCGCCTTCACAACAACCATATTCCCGTAGGAAAGCCTCTTGAAACGAGGGAATTTACAACTTTCTATATTTGTATCATCTTTATAATATAACATGCAATCAATTCTCATCTCCGAAAGTTCTAACTCAGAAACTAATCTTTTTTCCTTATAGATATCACAAGGTAAGTTGATATTTGGGTCAACTAGTTCACACATAAGGTCAATGAAAGAGTCCATGGCCGCTTGATAAATAATCCTATCAGATTTTATACTTGGTAATCTTATCGCAACAGACAGCTCAAAGTGTGGACTTCCTTCACGTAGTGGACGTCTAGCTTTCTCTAACTGTTCATAAAAATATTTTGCATCATCATTAGGAGTTTGTTCAATATTTTAATATGGCTCACCCCAGGAGTGCATCCCAAAAACATCCGCAACCATAACATGAAATCTAAAATCATGATTTCTGTTCTCGACCGACCTACTAGCTTCACACGAAAACCATGTTATGAAATATTCCACGGCTGCCATCGATCTCTCCATGAATAGTCCACACAAAGTAATTCTCTATAAACCCCTTCCTATAAAGATAAAGCTTAAATTCCTCTGGTTTTTTAAACTTCACACAATCGCACTTAACACAAGGGGACCTAAATATTTCTTCAATTTGGTATGATGAAAGTGACATTGCATGTCTGACAAAGTCATCAACCCCTTATACAAAATCCTCCCTCAATCCTCGTCGATTAGGATAATTCCTATTGTACATCCAAGTATGATGTTCCATATATACAAATAAAACATAAATAAATTGAGATACTTCCATAAGTATTTGAACTACTTAATTTGTTCTACAATTATAAATTAATTAATTTATTTTTAGTTAATAAACATCACTAATTTAATTATTTTTTACTAATTACACCAAAATTAAATTATAGTAAATATAATTAATTATAATTGATTCAATTTAAACATAAAATATAAGTTCAATTCATAGCCCTTCCCCCATTCACCTCTACTTGCTATGACCGCTCTTTATCTTGTCAAAATTGCTATATCATGTCTACTTCATTTCTGCTTTTCCCATATTCTATTAACTAAACTAAATTCTTCCTTTTTGTCTTCCTTATCTTTCCTTGTTTTCTCTTACTATTTTATTTACTGCTTTTACTTATTCAATCATGCAAATACATGGCAACGTGTTATTATCTTTGCATAAAGCTTGCTCCACATCATACTCCAGTCATTCCAATTATCAACATAGCGGCACTTGATGAGTGTCCACGCTCTTCCAAAATTACCCTTTTTAAATTGGAATGGCTTATTTCCCTTAGACTAGTCGATCAGTGATGCAATCGACGATCCCGTGCCTTTCCCACTTAAGTTGTCCACTTGAGAGTACCTGTCTAGACCATTCTAGAAACCTTACTCCAATATCAAATGTACATGCATCATGTTAAACCTAGTAAGGGTTAAATGTTGTTAACATAATAGCATGCTAAGATAAGCCTTGTCCAAAGTCCGACGAGATTTTCACAATCCCAATGGGCATCATTATGATGTGCATTACTTGGAGAAAATATACCAATACATTGATCATTATTGTGTAAACGGTCGAATCTGGCGGGGGGAGGCTAACCTTTATTTGTTTGCAGAAAAATGAAGCATGAAGTCCCTAGGTTCGGCATGGTCCAAAACATCCCTCTTCTGCTACTTGATTGGTGGAAAGACCTTGCACCTTGCGACAAGACTCATGTGAGAAGGGTACTTGGTGACTTGTCGTCCTTGCTAATAACTAACCAAATAGAGCATTGATTGATGTTGTTACCATGTTCTAAGATGAGAAAAGAGCGGTCTTCCGATTTGGTGAAATAGAAATAACTCTTCTCTTAGAAGAAATAGGAGGTTTTGCCAAACTGCCATGGGATAGTCCGGGGTTATTAGTACCAAATAATCGCAACCCTCGCGATTTTCTAAAGATGTTGGGCTTTAAGAAAAAGGAAAAATTACTCTACTTAAAGAAATCCTACATCCCTTTTGGGTTTCTTTATGAAAGTTGTAGGCATAGTAAATTGTATCGTCTTCATCATGAGGAGGTCCTCATTACTTCCCTAGGTTGGACGCATCATCGGGTTTATGTATTCATCATTTTCTTCTTGGGTTTATTGATATTTCCAATGAAAAGGGGAAGGATCCACACTCGTTTAGCTTTGGTTGGAAGGACTTCAATGGAAAGCATCAAGGGGAAATCTACACCATCATACCTTTGATCTTAGTTGAACTGTACCACACTCTAGATCGGTGTAAGAAGGGGTTCGTACATTTTGAAGATTGTAATCTATTATTGCAAGTCTGGCTATTGGAACACTTTCATAGGGGAGAATATCGTCAAGAGCTTCTGCGACGGCCATTGAATGAATACATTGCTTATCACCATCCAAAGAAAATGGCTTTCATCCCAGATAGGTTCGCACAGCCCCGAAGTGTTGTAAGTTGGGTACGTTTCTTCAGCAATCTGACAGACGAGAAGGTACATTGGATTTTTGAGTGGTTTCCTAGCAGTGAGTTCATCATTAGGTCGAGGGATACTACTCATTTGGTATTGATCGGGTTCCGAGGAATTTATACTTATGCTTCTATAAGGGTAATGCCACAAGCAGGAAGAAAACATGCCATATCTCGGGTTTTCAACATGGTCCAGTATAAGACATATTTCAAAGGGGACATCATTCCTTTCAAGTTAGAGGTGCAAAATATGTGGAACCAGATGGTCATTGTGGAAAGAGAAACTATCGAGCCAGACATGTACCATGCCAGTCATGTGTATTTATATCCATCATAGTTGGTAGATGATATGGCGGGAGACGTTAGGCCGGGGGTCAATTTGGAAATAGAATCATTGATGATGTCGCTGAGGAACATGTCAAGTATAGAAGGCTTCACAAAAAGGTTTTTGATTCTGAATCTATGCATCCGGAACCGCATAAAGTGGACATGGAGGCTATAAATGAATGGAAGGGGATCGCCACTAAGTCAACAGAAGTTGGAATATCTGTAACAGGGATTGATGGAGCTTGAGGGAAAGATGAGAAAGAGGCTTGCGGATTGTCAAAACACGGATGGTAGCAAAGGAGGGAATCTAGAAAAGGATTACTTATTATTTGATATGCTCGACTTGGGGAACTTGTTTGATGGAGTCAAAAGAGCCAAGCACAACGAAGGTCCTTCAACGACCAAATAGACCAGCAAATAATGTTCTTTCCTATTTTCTAGCCTAGTTTAGATTTCGATTGTAATAAGGCTAAATGCCATTAGTGACTTTATTATCATTGTCGATTTAGTAAAGGTTTGTCTCATTTTCACACTAATGAAATGACGCAATTATTGGCATCGATTTTCTCCAAGTCTACGTGTAGATCAGGCCTACCTCGGGCACAATGAGGTACCCAATTAGGACGTGAATTATTACATGATTTTGCAAAACATGTTTAATATTGCAAGCATTCTTTCAACACCCCTTACTAACTTGGTTACTTTTGATTTTTTCTTTCTTTTGATTACTCCCATTCCCCAAGGTCGGTTCGTGGATACTGGCATCGTCAGCATATCACACTAGATCTCGAGGTCCTCCACCTCCTCCTCCACCAAGCGATCCCAAAATAAAGAATAAAGGAAGAGCGAAAATGGATGATATGAGTGGTATCAGAAAGGATAATGCCACCATGCAAGAGACTGTCAAAAGTTCAGATGGACGAAGCACTCCGGCACAGAATGAGATGGTCTTACGGCTGGAACATTAATCTTGGAGTTACAAGGAGAATTTGAGCACGTTCGAAACTTGGAAAACCTCTCTCTCACCCTAAATGTCCCTGATATTAACCAACAAAATACAAATACCTAGAACCAAGCACCACCACAAAACACGCAAAACAAAAACCCGGCACCAAACCCTCATACACCACACTAGTACCCCACACCTCCTCAAAACCTTAATCCTCATCCAGTACCAAATCCTCAATAACACCATCACCAACCAACCCAATACCCATAAAATACTATTTATCACACTCCCCAGAATGCACTGCAACCCACTCCTGATCCCCAAAACTTAAGGAATGACCACCTTTATGCCAAATCCCCGGAGTCAACCAAAGCAATCCAATATATGTGGAAACCTTACCCCTACACCTCGAAACAACCCTATACATACCCGAGTCGACTGAGAAGGACCTGCTCATTAAGAATATGGCGGAAGAACTCAAGAAGCTCATTGGCATAGTTCAGAATGTCGAAGGTGGTAAAGGCGTTGAAGCTTTGAATTATGAAGGCTTGTGCATTCATCCAGATGTAGAGTTTCCGGAGGGTTACACACCTCCCAAATTTTAAATGTTCGATGGAAGTGGTGATCCAAAAGTGCATCTGAGGACTTGTGACAAGCTTGCAGAAATGGGCATAAATGAACAAATCTGCATGAAATTGTTCATGTGAAGCCTCACAGGAGATGCATTGTCCTGGTATATCAGCCAAAATCCGAAGAAGTGGGTGAGCTGGGTAAGCATGGTGTCGGACTTTATGGACAGATTCAGGTTCAACGCAAAGAATGCACCAGATGTTTTCTACATTCAAAACTTTAAAAATAAACCTTCCGTGAATATGCTACTCGGTGGAGATCTGAGGCTGCAAAAGTAAGACCAGCGCTTGAAGAAGAACAAATGAATAATTTCTTCGTCAGAGCTTAAGACCCGCACTACTATGAAAGGTTGATATTATTAAGAACCACAAATTCTTCGACATCATCAATCTAGGAAAAAGAATAGAAGAAGGGGTTAAATGTGGGATGGTGACGAATTTCGAACCACTGCAGGCCACAAATAAAGCCTTGCAATCGTGAGGTATTTCAAAGAAAAAGGAAGTAGGTGCTATAATGGTGGCCCAAGGTCCTAAATCTCAACTCACATACCATACACCTCCACCCACATATCAACCTTCACCCCCTAGATACCAACAACCTGCTACACCTACCACGCCTATAACACTCAATCTGCATAGTACCATTCACCTCCACCCGCCTGCCAAAACTACTAAAAAACACGACCAAACTTTGACCGCACACTGCCTAAACAATATACTCCAATCACTAAGCCCATAGACAAATTATATGAGAGATTGAAGGTTGTTGGTTTTGTCTCTCCCATCCCTGATGTTGTTATGGAGAATTCTTCTCAGTGGATTAACTTGAACAAGACATGTGCCTATCATTCAGGCATGAAGGGTCATACAATTGATGAGTATCGCATACTGAAATATAAGATTCATGCAGTGATAGACAACAAGGCAAAACAAACTGCACCAAACGTGTGTAACAATCCTCTCCTGGATCATAGAGGTGAGGGATGAATGTAATGGAGACTGACGAAGAATGGGATCCAGAAGGGTCAATAGACTCATTCGAGAGGGGGATGATCCTAAGAAATCTCATTTCACCCTCACACCAGTTACGGTACAACCCCAAGCACCATTTGAGGTCCAAATAACTAAACCATTCACTGTCATGGTATCTCCCACACTATCCTACAAGTCTGATGTCATCCCATGGGACTATATTGTGGAAGCCAGTAGAAAAGGGAAAGCAAAAATGGAGGAGAAAGGTGGGGCACAAGTCATGACCAGAACTGGCAAATTCTATACACCTGAAAACTTGGGAAAAACAAGCAAAGAAACCGCATCTAAGCCGCCTATTTTCGAGACGAGTATTGATGACCTTTGGATAAAGGTAAAAGAAAGGGAATACTCTGTTGTCGGTCATCTGAACAAACTCCCGCTCAAATATCCATCTTGTCGCTGTTGCAAAACTCCGAGACACACAGGAATGCCCTGATGAAAGTGTTGAGTGAAGCTTATGTACCCAACAACATCACTAGTGGGAGATGGCCAACATGGTCGGGCAGGTACTAGAGAGCCACAAAATCACCTTTCATGAAGATGAGCTACCACCATAAGAACTAAGTCACAATAGGGCATTACACATTCATGGTGCTATTTGAGGATAAGTTCAGTGCCAGGGTCCTAATAAGCGGAGTATCCAGTCTCAACATATGCCCACAGAATACTCTAAAGAGGTTGGGTAAAGTCCTGCACGAGATACGTATGGGAAGCATGAACGTAAAGGCATTTGATGGATCGCAAAGAGCCACAATCGGAGAAATCAACCTTAGCCTACAGATGGGCCCATTCTGGTTTGATGTTGAGTTCCAAGTGTTGGATATATCTTCTACCTATAATCAATTATTGGGACGACCTTGGATACATGCCACGGGATCAGTGTCTTCTACTCTTCATCAGGCTGTGAAGTTTGAATGGAATTATCAAGAAGTGATTATCCATGGGGATGGGAGCAACCCCATCTACACCAATTAGACTGTTCCAGTCATTGAGAATAGGAAGAAACTGCATGGAGCGACATAACATCGCATTGAGCGGGTCAATGCAATTGAAAAGGATTGATAGTGGAGTAACAAAGATAGAAAGCATATTACTATGGACAGGGTATGAACCTGGAAAGGGTCTCGGCAAAAACCTACAACAGATCACCAAACCAGTATAACCAAAACGTCATGGAAATTTTTGGGCTCAAGTATGAATATACTTGGAAAGACTACCAAGATTGGTCACCGACATGGCTAGGTCCTTATTATCCACTGGAACAATCGGTACCACCTCTGCACTAGACATTCCAACAAATAGACATGATGTGCAGATCTAAGGAAGAAGAAGTCTTAGCCGACATGAGGAAGTTATTTCTTGATGAAGAAGATATGGATTGCAGTGCGATAGTTGAGGAGATGGAAGAGGAAGACCTTATCATGCAGACCGTGGAAAGATGAGGTGTTCTCAAGAACTGGACAATTGCACTGTCCCAGGCCCGTCGAGTTCCTAGGTAGCTTGGCAGATTACTAACAATTATTTTTAAAAATAGTTTTGAGCATTTGAGACATTTTTAGTATTTTGTTTTGAAATAATTGCACGATTCATCGAGCCTCATTTGTTGATGTTTTAAAGGATTTAAGTAATGCATTGCCACTTTTCGTATTTACTATTATTCTCTACATTTTCTCTTTTTACAATATTATTATTACCTATCCTGATGAACCTGTGACTGTGACATGTAATGAGAGAATGCAACATAAGGATAGTGAATCGGAGGACTTGGAAGATGATACGATACCTGAGGAAATCATCACAGAAGTGGAAGATTTTGAAAACAAGCCAAAGTCCAATTTAGATGAAACTGAAGCAGTTAACTTAGGGGATTCCGAATTGGTCAAGGAAACACGCATAATCATTCATCTATCACCGCCATAAAAAGAAGAGTACATCAGATTCCTAAAAGAGTATGAAGATATCTTTGCATGGTCGTACAACGATATTACGGGTTTGAGAACATCCATAGTAGCTCACAAGCTACCCACTAATCCTACATGTCCACCGGTAAAACAGAAGCTCAGAAAGTTCAAGTACGATATGAGTTTGAAGATAAAAGAGGAGGTCACCAAGAAGATCAAAGCTAAGGTTCTTAGATTGGCCGAGTACCCGACTTGGTTGGCCAACATTGTGCTAGTTCCCAATAAAGATGGGAAAGTCAGAGTATGTGTTGAATACTGAGATCTAAACAGAACGAGTCCCAAAGATGATTTCCCGTTTCCTAATATACATATATTGATCGACAAATGTGCCACACATGAACTCCAATCGTTTGTGTATTGCTTCGCGGGGTACCATCAGATCTTGATGGATGAGGAGGATGCTGAAAAGATAGCCTTCATCACGACGTGGGGAATATATTGTTATAAAATGATGCCATTTTGTTTGAAGGATCGGAGCCACCTACATGAGAGCCATGACAACAATTTTCTACGACATGATACACAAATAGATAGAAGTGTACGTGGATGACGTTATAATCAAATCCAAAAAGAGTACGGATCACATAGCAGATCTGAGAAAATTCTTCGATCGTCTTCGAAGGTATAATCTAAAACTGAATCCTACAAAGTGTGATTTTGGAGTCCCTGCCGGAGAATTGTTAGGATTCATCGTCAGCCGCAGAGGGATTGAGTTAGACCCATCAAAAGTCAAAGCAATCCAAGACTTGCCACCTCTGAAGAAAAAGAAAGATGTGATTAGCTTTTTAGGGTGTCTCAATTACATCAGTCACTTCATAGCACAATCAACAGTGATATGTGAGCCGATCTTCAAGATGCTGAGGAAAGATGCAGCAAATAGTTGGACTGAAGAATGCCAGAAAGCCTTCGACAAATTCAAGGAGTATTTATCTAAAATGCCCGTTCTGGTCCCACCAGATCCAGGAAGACCATTGCTGCTTTATTTTTCTGTATTGGACAGAGCTTTCGGTTGCATTTGGGACAACACAATGAAATTGGAAGAAAGGAGCAGGCAATATATTATATGAGCAAGAAATTCCCCCCTACGAAGCCCGATACTCTTTGCTGGAACGCACATGTTGTGATTTGACATGGATAGCTCAGAAGTTGAGGCATTATTTTTGTGCATACACTACATATCTCGTATCAATGATGGATCCGCTGAAATATATCTTTCAGAAGCCCATGCCTACGGGTGAGTTAGCAAAGTGGAAAATATTGCTGAGCGAGTTCGACATCGTCTATGTACGGTCAAGGGGCAATCACTGGAGGATCATCTGGCAGAAAATCCAGTAGACGGAAAATACGAACCATTGAAAATGTATTTTTCCGATGAGGATGTGTCATTCGTGGGAGAAGATATCACCGAAGCATATGATGGTTGGAGAATGTTCCTTGACGGAGTAGCTAACTTCAAATGAGCAGGTATCATAGCAGTCTTGGTATCAGAAACCGGCCAACACTACACGGTATCTGCAAAATTCAGGTTTCCATGCACCAACAATATGGCAGAATATAAGGCTTGCATCTTGGGACTCAGGTTGTCCATTAACATGAATGTTCAGGAGCTGCTGGTAATTGGGGATTCCAATTTGTTGGTGCATCAGGATTTAGGAGAATTGTCTACAAAGAACACCAAAATATTCCCATATTTGCATGGTGTACAAGAGATTTTAAGAAGGTTGACAAAGATAGAATTCAAACATGTTCCGAGAGTTCAAAATGAGTTCGCAGATGCATTGGCCACTCTATCTTCTATGATACAACATCCAGACAAGAACTTCATTGATCATATCCCAATCGGAATTCATAAATAGCCGGCTTATTACGCACAGGTTGAAGAAGAGATTGATGGGAATCCGTGGTTCCACGATATCAAAAGGTACCTGGAAAAAGGAGAATACCCAGAGACTGCTACTCATACTCAGAATTGAACGCTTCGAAGGTTAGCCAAACATTTCTTTCAAAGCAAAGGAATTCTATATAGAATGACTCCAGACTTGGGATTATTACGGTGTGTCGACGCCAAGGAGGCATCCAGATTACTCGAGTCAATACATGCCGGAACCTGCGGGACGCACATGAATGGGTTCACCTTAGCCAAAAAGATACTAAGAGCGGGGTATTTCTAGATGACTATGGAAACCGACTGCATCAAGTATGTTCAGAAGTGCCACCAATGCCAGATACATGCTGAATGATACGGGTACCACCTAATGAACTCAATGAAACAAGTTCACCTTGGAATTTCTCGGCTTGGGGTATGGATTTCATCGGACGATCGAGCTTGCCGCTTCGAATGGTCATAGATTCATTCTAATGGCCATAGACTACTTCACAAAATGGGTTGAAGCTGCATCTTACAAAGCTCTAACTAAGAAGGTTGTAGCAGATTTTGTTCGGGATCGCATTGTTTGTCGGTTCGGAGTACTAGATTCAATCATCACCGATAACGCCGCCAATCTCAACACTGATCAGATGAAGGACATGTGTGAGACCTTCAACATCAAGCATAAGAACTCCACATCATACAGGCCGCAAATGAACGGAGCCGTAGAAGCCGCCAACAAGAACATCAAGAAAATATTGAGGGAAATGGTAGATAATTACAAACAATGGCATGAGAAGTTGTTGTTTGCTCTGCTCGGGTATCGTACCACGGTTCGAACATCAACTGGGACAACTCCTTATTCATTAGTTTATGGTACCGAAACAGTTATTCCTGCCAACGTAGAAATCCCTTCTTTAAGAATTATACAAGAAGTTGAGCTTAGCGATGCAGAATGGGTACAGAGCCGCTACGAACAACTAGCTCTCATTGAGGGTAAAACAATGAATGCGGTGTGTCACGATCAACTCTATCAGAACAGGATGGCGAGAGCCTTCAATAAAAGTCTAAGACCGAGGCAAAGCGAATCTTCCCACATCAAGATGAAGCCAAGGGGAAGTTTTCACCCAATTGGCAGGGTCTCTATATGGTTCATCGGGTACTAACAGGAGGAGCACTGATACTTGCAGAAATGGACGGAGAGATTTGGCCAAAACGTATCAACTCATACGCAGTCAAGAGATACTATGTATGGGATTGTTCGCACTTATTTACTTGATGTAACTGAACTACGCTTGACCTGATTCCTGTTAAGAGGGGATACATAGGCAGCAATGTGGGTTCGGTCACATCTTAAAAAAATCTTCATTTTCCCATGATCAAAAACTGGGGAGAGATCGCAAGTTCAGTCGACATCGTCATGCGTGGAGCAGGTGTAAAGTATTGTCAGAAGTATGCACTTAAACTGGGGAAAAATTTTGAGGAGGACCCTCAAAATTATAAAGCAAAGAGGTTGCAATGTCTCTAAAAGTATCACGGTCACCGGTTCATCTAAATTATTTGATCTCACATACTATAATACATTTCAAACAACTATATTTTTGCAAATAATTTGTCAAATGCATACATATTTTCGAAAACTTTGTTTATACTCCATTCTCGTAGACTCGACCTTTATTTATTATTTTCACGAGAAATAAAGAAAAGAAAGTAAAAGAAGTAAGAAAACAAACAAGCAACTTTCAAATTAATACTGAAATAGATAATTATATAATATTTATACCTTTATTCACACCACCAGCCGCTTGTGTCCAAATTGCAGTCATATCCTCTGGGGCCGGCTGAGTTTTTCACCATGCATCAATGATGTGTGGCTATAATTCATGGTTTAACGCATTATATGCCTTACATTTATGAGCTTTAATGGTAAAAATACACCTCGTTTGAGCATAATGGAGTCTATTTCATGTGTAGATGAATTGGAGATGGAAGCCGAGCTAAATGGATGCAAAAACGTCAAAAATGCGCTCAAGAATCAAAAGGAGTGACCCTGGCTTTAGTCAGGCTTTAGACATGTAAAGCCAGGTGCTACCAGGCTTTAGTCATGCTTTAGACACATAAAGCCCGGTCATACCAGGCATTATCCAGGCGTTAGACACATAAAGCCAGGTGCAACCTGGCGTTTGGCTGGCGTTTTCCTTGTAACGACCGGCCCAAGAGCAGGCCCAGTCCGAGTTTTAAAGGCTTTAAGTGTTTCCGGTTTGACTAGGAGTATCCTACACGTTTAGGGCTTGTCCCAAAACATATAAATAGAACCAAACACACAACTTTGAAGGACTTTTGCCGTTGGAGACAAGAGGAGATCATGGAACACTACTCAGAAGATCAAAACATTGATTTTTACATCCTTTATTCCTTACTCTGTAATTTAATTATGCAAGTTATTTTGGATTTGATTGCTATGATCATGAGTAGCTAATTTATTTGATCTAAGGTTTTGGTGGAACCCGTTGAGGATGAACTTATTGTGATATTAATATAGTTTTGCTTGGTTGTTCGTCTCTATTTGTTCAAGTACGTTCTCGTTGTAGTTGATTGAAGGGCCCTCAATTAGCTGTGCCTATTTAGTATGTATCTACTTGAGAGAGAGTTCATATTTAGGTAATTGTTTGAAAAACATCACTCTCGGAGTATAGGAGAGATCCATAACCGAGGGTTTATAGGTTGGATTAGAGATAACGATACCTTGGGTGCAATCTAAAGTTAACTGTAATGCAATTTAGCTAGCGTAACTTGAGAGAGTGCGTCTAGTAGATTATCATAATTACTTGAGAGAGATTTATGATAGCTGGAGTGTTCATGATTGATAGAGATAACTAAAGCAAAACTATAGAAAATATACAAGAAGGGATTTCATCAACGGAGGAAACCATAACCTTAGACCTTTATCGCATCTGTTTACACCTCAATATTAGTTGTCTTTTAGTTTGTTTAATTTCATTCAGCTGTAGTAGTAAAAATACCAAAAAGTGATATTCATAACCTTTGGGGAAATTGATTATTGAAAATCTAGTAGTCTAACAACAACAGTTGATACGTTAGTTCCCTGTGGGATTCGACTATGGGCTAAATACTCAGATTATATGTGCAACGCCTGCTTAGTCTTTTAATAGACATAGTTGAGCATTATCAAATTTTGGCTCCGTTGCCGGGGACTTATCGATGTTATCAATTAGAGTTGGAAGAAATACAAAATTCTTAAGTATAGTCAATTTTCTTCAATTTTCATCTATACATTAAAATTTTAACGTTTGCTAACTTGGTTGTATTGGTGCATGCCTAGAAACTCATCGAGAACTGGTGAAGTATTAGAAACCTTATCAAACCCCAAGAAAGTTTTCAAGGCCTTAAATCGGGACAACCGAAAAATCAAACAACAACCATCAATTGAACAAGTTGAACCAGATATAGTTTCGGGAGCAGAGCATTCGAAGGCAGCAATACGAATATTAACAAGCAATAACTGAAATGTTATTGAGCTTTTGAATAGTATATAGGATAAGTTTTTCAGAAAATTCATATCCCTATAATGGCTATTGACATCACTATTTATATTTTCACTTAGGGAACAAGGTCCTGGAATCAAGCCACTTTTAAATAAAAATTATGGGTCCACTGAAGAATGTGTAACGACATGCTATGAATGCCATATTCTCTATAACGGACTGCGTATTTAATACTGTAGTATATTCTTCATTGAATGCTATCGAGTTTGTCGCTCCCCATTTTCTCGCAGAAGCAGGTTTTGACGTGTGACAACTCTTTTAAATGAGGTATTAAGAGAGAAGAGTCGCCACCTAAAATATTTTAAGGTGCGTTAGGGCACCTGTTTGCAAATAACTCTGTTTGTCTAATCAACACCACCGAAGATCGGGTAAGGGCTCAAATTACCTCAAAGAGAAGGTTCTATACACTCTTCGAGGTCCACAACTGTGGGTCCCGACTGAACTCAAAACTATGTGGATTATGTAATTAGGCTAGGTGATCAAATAAACAAAGAGAATATAAAGGTCGAAGAGTTTTCTATAGGAAGGGTTGATAGTAGTACTGATACCAAGGTGAATCGGCCAAAATTTCCTGGATGAGACTAAGCATTGTCTCCTTTTCTTGCATGAGGCTAAGCATTGCCTCCAAAATGGCATAAGTTTAAGCACTACCTGCATGAGACTGAGCATTGTCTCCACTTCTTGCATGAGGCTAAGCATTGCCTCCAAATTGCATAAGGCTAAGCATTGTCTGCATGAGACTAAGCACTGTCTCCTTTTCTTGCATGATGCTAAGCATCGCCTCCAAATTGCATAAGGCTAAGAACTGCTTGCATGAGACTAAGCATTGTCTCCACTTCTTGCATGAGGCTAACAATTGCCTCGAAATTGCATAAGGCTAAGCATTGCCTGCATGAGACTAAGAACTGTCTCCACTTCTTGCATGAAGCTAAACATTGCCTCCAAATTGCATAAGGTTAAGCACTGCCTTTCTTTGCATGAGACTAATCAATGTCTCCACTCTTTGTATGAGACTAAGCATTGTTCCTTTCTTGCATGAGACTAAGCATTATCTCCTTTCTTGCATGAGACTAAACATTGTCTATGTTTACTGCATAAGGCTAAACACCGCCTTTCCTTACATGAGACTAAGCATTGTCTCCCTTCTTCATATCGGGCTAAGCACTGCCCTCATCTCGCACAAGACTAAGCCTTGTCTTGTCTCGTTCTTGTAAATAACTAAGCATCACATGTTTCTTTTATCAAATGATCGATACTGCTATGTCCTTACATTTCATAGGCTGAAACATCACCATTTTGTTGGAAGGCGTCATAGTACGAAAGCACTATCATCATAGCCGCGAGACACCATTATATGGCCTGAGGATCGCTCGACACTCAACACCATTATTCAAAGGCATCATAGTCCAGAGGAACCATCCTCATAGCCCGAGGACACTATTTCATGGCCTGCGAATCCCTTATCACACATTTCATGGCCCAGGACATCATGGTCTAAGGACATCATCCTCCTCATCCAAAGACAACCTTCATGGTCCAAACGGAATCTTCATCATGTTTAAATAACTTCTATATGTTTGTGTGCACCATGTTTTGAGTTTTGCAGGTAACTCGGGAGGCAATTGTTCTGCAAACAGGAGCAATCTTTGCTCCCGTTTCCGTTCAATTCTTTGACTACTTCAAACGTAACCGACATTCCTTACCTTTCGCTCTATGACCATTTAGATATCTGCCTCATGATACTCCCGCAACGTTCATTTCACATTCATGACTCCGCTTACGATACTATCCTACCCCAAAATATCCTTTTCGAAATATGCAATTACTCTTATAACAATTCCATCAGTTTTCATTCGTCGTTGGATCCAGAACTACACACGAACAGATTCCCGTAGCACCAGGTATATGTAGGAAACTCAGGAACTAGGGTTTTTTCCCCATGTTTTCCAAATCCCGCCATTCCCACCTAGTTCGGCCAAAATTAGTCATCACTTTCTTTACCCGACAACTCTTTCATTATTCCCGGGTAAAGAGGGGCAGTTGTTGATACCCATTTTTCCCTCACATTTTAAAATAGTATATATACTTTCAAAATTTTATCTTCGCATCATTATTTAATTTACAAGCATTTTCCATAATTTTTCATAATTTTTAGATCTTTAAAATAAATTTTCTCGCACTTAAAATACTTGAATATTTACTAATTATTCCTTCAAATTATTTGTGATGACTTAGTCATCCAAATTTATTATTTTTCATCTATATATATATTTAAAATATTTTTACTTAATTTCATATAATTATATTAGTATTTTTAGGCTATTTACACAATCTTGCAATAATAGCCTATATTTTGCAAACTACTGCATTTGTTATTTTATTCAAAGTAAAAATATTTTTTACATTTTTTATAATCTTCTACTGTTGTTTTAGATTACTGAGTTGCATTAATAGTATTTTTATATTTATTTTAGCTATTTCATTAAATTTTTTATTTTTAATTTCTTATATTTTAAAAATATATTTCCTAGTTATCATTGTTATTGCACTCAGTATATTTCCATTCTCGTTCATCTTCTCTAAAAGCCTTGTCTCTTTGTCCGGCTGAAAGCCAAGGCCATAATATTATTAACCTTCTCCGGTGCAAGCACTACTCGGGGCCCTTACGAGGCTCTTGTGAACTCTAAATTCTTATTCTTTTGCTCGTCTAATTTTGCTACTGGTTAGTGCCCTTAACTCTTGCAATGATTCAATATTTTTCTTCTGTATATCTCTATGTGTTATAGGTATTAAGGACATTTAACATCCTGAGCATGATTTAGTTCCTTTGATTGGTTGTGAATCCTTGATACTGCACTGCTATGATACCCCTTGTCGTTCTATATTCTTTGATAGTTTAATACATTTTAGTGCATGTGATAGATTCTAGTATGTTCTTAGTTTGTGTTAGGATAATATATGTTCTTAACCATATCCTGCACTTCTATGTTGGATTTCCTTGTTTTCCTCTAAAATCAGTTACATACCTCTGTATTTTTCTTAACATTTGAACATGTTTGGGCTTTGGAGTTTCACCGCATGCCTATAGTATGTGTTCTTTTAATGAAACTGATTACTTGATGTTAATTATAGATTCCTTTTCATGCTTTGATTAGGTACTATACTAAAGTTCTTATGAAAGCATTCATTTGCTTTGAATGAATTACTGACTCTTGTGTTTAGTCGACTGTTCTTTGCAAACTGGTCTCAACTATATAGATCTCATACTATCACAAGATATAGCCTAAGCATGTTTGCTTTCTATTTTTTATCCTGATCTTGCATTATCTAAGACTTTACGGTAAATGCCACATTTCCTCTTATATGTAGGGTCAACAAACATGCTAATATGTAGTTAATCTGCCTTTCACATGCCATAAGTTTCTATAAAGCCTTTGTACTACGGCCTATTCCCACCACGTTAAGTTTCATGATATTGACCAAGCTATACTTCTATTATGTTGATATGTTGTTTGTGACCTTATTTGAACTGTCATGCTAGAATCTTCATTGTACCAGATAAATATTTGAAATGCTTTAGGTTAGTACCTTATTCTGGGCTTGTTTGGCATTGTGCACTCTAATATGTTTATCTTATAACCTCAGAAAACCTAATTCGCCTAGCTCTCAATATGTTCTTCTGCTCAAAATGACATCCCCTGCTAATTGATCGAGTCTGGAATGTCAGTATTGTTATATCAACTTGCCAAGCGGAATTTAAGCCTTATTGATCCTGTTAAATTGCATGTTATTTGTTTAATCAACTCTGTTATGCCTGCTTCTAAAACTGCAAAAGCATTTCTTAAAATTCTGTCACTTATTCGTTGGTAGAAGAGTCAGAATTCTTTAAGTGATTGCTAGGTGTATTTGTTAACTTGCAGTTGTTTGGTAAGTTAGACTCCATCTGGGTTTTAACGTGGTTCCAAAACCTCGACTTGGGATGTGCAATTGATACCCTCTAGTGCTTGAGCTGAGTTCACATCTGGGCCTGTTATTTGTAAAAAGTGAGCTTGTTGAGAGTCTAGGCAATGATGGTTTATATTTTTACTTTTGGGTCCTGCAGTTTTCCATGTGTAATATTTATATTTATATTCGTTGAGCCTGTGATAATTCGTAATAACATTTGGTGTGTTAGTGAAATTGGTGAAACGTGTCTATTATAATGTTTACATGAAAAGGGTAGAAACATGCATGTAGGATCTAAATATTTCATGTTTCTCGATATGCTCCATTCCTATGCCTTTGTTAGAAATCCTGCCTCATTTTGCTCAATATTCTCTATGTCTTCGTTTGATATAGATCATGCCTATAGGACATGAATATTTCACTTGTTCACATGCTCCACTCCCACACGATATTAGCTGCCTATTATGTTGCAACATCAGTGGCTATTTGTTCACTTTTCTCTATTAACATTTGTTAAATATCATGCCCATAGGATCACGTTAAGTAATAAAGACTTGCTCATAACAATATTCGCGTAGATATCATGCCTATAAGACTATAATTGAATTGGCTACTATTATTGTTATTCCCATCACATTGCTTGCCTAGAAAGCATGCATATAGTAATGAATTTTTATAAGACAAGTTTTAATTGCCAACTCTTAGAAATCATGCCTATAGGATCATGTTGCTCACCTTGAAAATATGCTGATAAAATAAAACATGGACAATTTTCAACTATCAAACGGTTTCACTACCTCATTGCGCTAATAATTTAGAGATCATGCCCATAGGATTTGTAATACTCACGATCTCCAAATTCGTTGTTTTAAACTGCTTGTGCGCTTGAAAATTAGCATCACATAGAAACCATGTCTATAGGACTTCTTAAGGACTCTAATTCATCTTAATTCTGAAATTTGTCTACTGCCTATAATATGAACCTGCTCGTGTGCATTTGTTGCTTACATGTGGAGGCCAACATGAGCCATTTATTATCTTTATGTGCAATCCTACATGTTTTGAATGTCGCTTAGATTTATCATTTTAAAAAAGCTAAGTGAAGTCTAGAACTATCCAAATAGTAGGTCCAAAGCCTCCTGGATCATAGGCATGGGACGGGCAGCGCACAACTTAGAACTAAATTAGAATGCTTTAGGTAAACAACTTCGACATAGTAATCAGGTAGTAGTAGATGATAGTATGTGCCCGCTGAATAATACGAGCAATTTCTATCTAAAAGAGGTTGTGGATTATTGTTTATGTTGCGGGGGGTAATCCATTAGGCTAAAAAAACTTAAGTCCCCCCCCCTGCTTTCTTTTATACACATAATCGCCTAATATAGACCGTTATAGCTACCTTTCTGTTATAATGATGTTCCTAGACATTTATATTCTATTTGCTTACTTTATCACCTAGTCTAGTTACATAATTCACATAGTTCTAAGTTCGGTTGGGACCCCAGTTGTAGACCTCGAAGAGTGCCTAACACCTTCTCTTTGAGATAATTTGAGCCCTTACCTGATCCTTGGTGAAGTTGACTAGTCAAACAGAGTTATTTGAATAATAGGTTCCCTAACGCACCTTAAAATCATTAGGTGGCGACATTTCTATTTTAATACCCATTTAAAAGAGTTGTCACACGTTAAAATCGATTTCGCGAGAAAAAGGGGTGCGACAGTATGTGCACACCCCGAAGGAGCTCCTTCAGCCCAAGCGCTATCATAATACAGATCCAGGCATAAATCAGTAAAACCAGCTGCAGCGTGCAGCCTGATCCCATAAATACCACTCATAATCAGGTCCTCGGTCTCACTCAGTCATCATATCTCCAGTCTCTCTCTCACGGGCTCAAAATGTCATGAAACTAGCCTGAAACATTCATATGATGTACCAATAGATAGCAACAGAGACTGAGATACGATATGTAATGAATGAATATGACTGAGTACGAAATTTTAATGAAACCAATAAGTCAATAGCAAGAAACGACCACTATGGGTCCCAGCAGTACCAACATATAGCGTAAACATGATCTCTAGCATGATTGACAGCTCAATTACTTTATCATATGATGAAAACACGGATGTCAACAAGATAAACCCACTATACAATTTCGTGGACTTGACCAGGTCACAATCCTCACGGTACACGCCCTTTACTTGGCATGTGCATCACCTCGACACCAATCATATAACACATAATTCAGTGTTTCGAACCATCAGGGCCAAGTTTAGAAGTGTTACTTACCTCAATCCGAGAAAATCTCTACTCCAACACACCTTTGCCTCGCGAAACGTCCTCAGAATGCCTTGAATCTAGCCATAAACAACGTGATACAATCAATACAGGCTAAAGGAATCAATTCCATAAGGAAATACTAAGTGATAAATCAAAAGTCAAAAATTGGCCCAAACCCGACCCCCTAGGACCAGGTCTCGAAATCTAACAAAAGTCACAAAACCCCAAAGCCCATTCAACCACGAGTCCAACCATACCAGTTTTACCAAAATCTGACACCAAATCGCCACTCAAACCCCGAAATCAAACTCTCCAAATCCCTAGCCTCAAACCCCCAATTTACACCTTAAATACACACCAACTAGATGGCAAAATCGATGAGGAAAAAAGATTATTGATCAAAATTGAGAACCATGGACTTATCTCAAGATTCCTCTCAAAAATCCTCTGAAGAATCGCCAAAACCTGAGCACAAAATGTTTAAATGAAACAAAATCGTGAACCTTTGCTTTTAAATAGTTTGCCCTACATTCTCGCTTCTCCAGCCGACTTAGCCGCTTCTGTGTCACCGCTTTTGCGGTCCAACATCCGCATCCACAGAAACCACCAAGCCGACCAACCGCTTCAGCGGTCTAACCCCGCTTCTGTGGGCGCACATCTGCGCAAACAAGGCCGCTTCTGTAGACCAGCCTCATCACTCCTACTTCCGCTTCTGCGACCCACCAAGCGCAGATGTGAGTCTGCACCTGCGGATTGTCTTCCGCATTTGTGCTCCACAGTTCCCGAGTCCAAATTTTCCGCTTCTGCGCATCCCAGCTTGCACCTGCCAGTTTGCATTTGAGACCAATGTTCCGCAGGTGCGATCGCACCAGAAGGCTTTAGCTTCAGCAGTCTTTCAACCTCAAACCTTGATCCGAAAACCATTTGAAATCAACCCGAGACCCACGGGACCTCAACCAAACATACCAACAAGTCCTAAAACACGATACGAGCTTAGTCGAGCCCTAAAATCACATCTAACAACATCATAAACATGAATCGCACATAGATTTAAGCCTAATGAACTTTGAAATTCCAATTTCTACAAACGATGATGAAACCGATCAAGTCACGTATGATTAACCGCAAATTTTGCACACAAGTCAAAAATGACACCACATACCTACCCCAACTCCCGGATTCTCAATCGGACCCCGATATCAAAAAGTTCACTCCCAATCAAACTTCTCAACTATCAGACTTTCTCCATTTCAAGCCCTAATTCAACATCTGGACACGCTCCTAAGTCCCAAATCATCCAACGGAGCTAAAGGAACCATCAGAACTCCATTCCCGAGTCGTTTACACATAAGTCAACATCCGGTCAACCTTTTCAACTTAAGCTTCCAACTTTGAGACTAAGTGTCTCAATTCATTTTGAAATATCTCCGGACTTGAACTGACTAACCCGACAAGTCACATAATAGCTAAAAGGAACAAAATGAGCAGTAAACGGGGGAAGGAGGCTACTGTTGTGACAAAACACACTCACGCAAGTATATGTGGTCGTCAAGCAATAGAGTAGTGAGTAGAGTATCGTTCCCACAGAGACTTATGATTAACTTTTGACTGATTCAAACTTAAATAACTTATTGATTCAAGAGATTTCTTACAAAATGTGAAAGTGACGAATTTGCTACCTAAGAAACTATCAATCAATGGAATAACTAGAAATTGACCACAACACTTAAGCAATTTCGAATAAAAATCAGTAGGAGAGAGTATTACAGGGCCATATGCTATCTAACAATCTTGTTGCTTTCTTGGGTTAAAATAGATAATTGATTTATATAGATTGGTTATTGACAAGGTTGATATTACTCATAAGAATCTGTCAAGTTCTTACTCGCCTATGTAAACTTCAAACGTCAACATTCATGTAGCACCCATGACCCCAGAATATTAGGGTTCTTATCCACTCATGTTCATACAATCATCAAAAATAATGTTTTCAAACATAAAATCATGAATACTAGAATAAGAATGGAAGAATTGATCAAATTTGTGCTCCCGAGTGTTTCGCACTTTTGTTTTCCTCTAAAATTTACGTCCTCCCCTCAAAATCATTTTTTGGTATATTTAAACCATGTAGAAAAAAAGTCGGACGAAGCTACCCTTTCCAAGCTGGAGTAGGAAACTGTTGTACGATGTTTAGTACACCCGTGCCTCCTGTCGCGCCGCACCACGCGGTGCGCTTGTGGAGATTATCAGCGGGCATGCATTTTTCCTATCAGGCAAGTATTTCACAGCTGCATCACGCCCTGCGCCGCCCCATGCAGCACGGCAATGTCATTTTCTCTAAGTAAAATTGTTTCATCCTCTTTTGACATCTAGACTTGGTACACAATCTCCGAACATGATCTCGGTTTAATTTATTGGGCTTTTACTCCCACTTCATAGCTCAAAATTGATCGATTCAGCTCCGAATTAACGTTATAGCTCGGAATAACTTCCTGCAAGGCATGAAACACGAATTAAGTGTATTTCACTATTATTTAAGCTCAAACACATGTAAAATGCAGTAATTAGAGTGCAATACTATGTCTAAAACACGAGTTTCTAGCCTACCATCAACACCCCACACTTGGACCATTGCTTTTCCTCAAGCCATTAACTACACTTCACATAGGGATGACCTTTTCATCAAAAAAAAACCTCCCTAACACACTATGCCAAGAATATTTAAAATAGGTTGAGCATCATATCATAACATCCCAATCTCAAGACTCGACTCAAATGTACCACGCATTTTTCATAACCTACTCACATACTCTAACACATATGTCAAAGATGTTACCTTACCTTCACAAATCATGTTCCCTCACACAAACAATAGAGAGTAGTTCTACACACAATACCGTTCAAGAAAATTAGGAACTCAATATAGAAAGAATTAACTCTCTCTCGGAATCAAATTAATGTGCAACAGAATACATACCATAGGCTTTCCCGTAGTGTAATACTCTAAGCTCAATCTAGGATCAAGTAGGACTTTAATTGGTTGTAATGTAGGTTGCGGGACGGGTAGGATACATATAGATATAGTGACTACACCTCCCTAAGCACTTTGATACATATAAAATTTCACAATTCAAACCCCGCTCTTACGTTGAACCAAACCCCAACCTTTATACATGATAGCATCAAGTTCCTAATATTCTTAAGCACATACAAGATAAGAAATACCACTGGCAAAAGTTCAATCGAACTCTCATTTTTTCAATTTTCTACCAGTTGCTCTCACAATTTTTCAAACACTACGCCTTTCTCCTTTTTCTATAGTTCCACTCAAAAACCCAACCATACCTCCACTTAGCTTTTACAAGCTTATAACAGTTTTAAGTGCTCACGAGAGGTAAAGGTTCAAACAGATAATAAATTCAAACAAATGGGTAAGGCTTGTAATGTGGTTGCCAAAGAAACAGGATTACAAACTCAAAGGGGTTAACTAAGATACATTCAATTAGGTAGGTCACAAACATATAACTGGCTCAACAAAGAAATGTCTATATCACTTCCTAGACAAAATAAGACTACAATTTCGCTTTGCACACACACGGGGCAAGTTATAGACATCAACTGACATGCACAAAATATCACAAAAACCTCACTCACACATTGGCACATAACTCACTTAGGATCGGATCTTTCCTGACTCTCAAGTCAAAGTAGTTAAGCACAATCAAAAAATTTAAGGGACTTATTTAAGAGTCAAGAACTGAGCCTAGGCGTCACAACTAAGGCACTTAACACTCGCAAGGCATACGCAGTCAAGGAAAATTGTTTTAAATTCGCATTTTGACTCAAGATTCTTTATTCCTATAAAATAAAAAGATTTCACTACACCCCATTCAAGAAAACCCCTTGGAAAAGAACCGCGCTACAAATAAAACCCAAGGGAATATTGTTACATTACCTAAAAAAAGTAAAGTAAAATAAAATAAAATAATACACTTATTTTTGGACTTTTACATATTTTTTTCTTACTCGTTCGACTTCAACTCCCTCAAGAAGCCAATCAACGAAATCCATCATCAGGAAGAGTCAAAACTAAAAAATTAGTTACTAACTATTACAGGCCAATAAAATTCAGTATTATAGTCTACAGACCATATTGTCTACGAAAGCGAGAAAGAAATCAAACAAAACCAACTGGAAATGGGAAAACAAGTACAAATACAAATACAATCAACTTGGAGCACCCAACCCCATGCTTAAGAAATTGCATTGTCCCTAATGCAAAATAGTAAAAACAAGAGGGAAAAGGTGACTCCCTGAGGCCCTTGGCCTAATCATCAGCACCCTCGAATGTGCGCAAATACTTCTCATCATCAGAGGGAACGAAGTTCACATCCTCATCTGGTGGCAGCTGTCCTCCCCCCACCAATCCCAACCACTGCTGAGTGATAGAAGAAAGGGGGTGATCCTGTTGCAACTCCGCCAAGTCGGTCTCCCCCCGAGTAGATCAAAGGTGAAAGTCAAAAAAAAGCAGTTGCAATGTCTCCTCAACACGAACCAGCCTATGATCTGAATTAACAGCAGCAACAAGAGGATCTATCACTGTCGTGATAAAAAAAGCCTTGATAGGATATGTCACTGGGATGGTCCGGTCATAGTGAAACTCCTCATCTACATGGTAAGCCCGCCATAACCGAGTGATCATACTCGGGTAGTATAGGCAGCGGGCCCCAAGTGGCCACACTCTCGCCATGTGCTCCAGCATGATTTTTCCAAGATCAAACCATATCCTTGTCAAAAAGTCATAGACCAAACACACGTTCAGCCGTGAGACATCAGTGTCACTTTGGGTAGGTATGATTCTGGCATTGATTAACCGCAAAATAACCCTGGTCGGACGCTAGAATGTTCCCTTCTTAATGTCCTTGTGGAATTCATTCATATCCCACATCCATACGGCAAAAGAGTCAGTGCCACATAACTGTCAGGGGATATCTGAATAGTCTGGCCGACGGAGAAACCTCTAAAGAGCTTGTGGGAATTCTATGGGAAACCCATAATCCGATTGATCACTTGGGAGGAGAAAGGAATCACTTTACCTTGTCCATGTACTTCGTACACTGCATCTAGGTTGGCCTCAAGTTGCCAGTTGGCATAAACTCCTTTAGTAGGTTCACGTTCACTACATCACCTGGATGTTATGTACTGTCAAAACCAAATGGCCAAATGTTTTTGCATATCTCATTACATTTTCGGGCCAATTTTCAATCATCAATAGCAACCTCAGGCTCCGGTTTCAACGGGGGGACAAACGTCTGGAACCAATGCTGAGCATGGGCTGGGACAGCCCCAATACCAAATTTGCACTCAGGTACCACATCCGCATCTAGATCAATGAGCTCATCTTCCTCCTGCATTGGGCCAGGGAGGAGGTGTCCGTCTACCTCCTCGACGGCTACTAGATGCAACCTCGTAAGAACCTATGTTAGAGTGTTTTCTAGGGCGGTGCGGCATTGTACCTGCACAAGACGAACAATATTATCCACAACACGTAAAAAAAAGACCAAACGGGGTAACTACCCCACACTTTTGTTATTGGCATGTTCACAAGTAAAATGTATATTGGGGATTCAGACTACCCCATTGGAGGCACGCCACAAGCAATCAACAGTCCGCCCGACCACCAATACAACATTCCAACAACATAACCACAAACTACACTAGTGTAAAAGAAAAAATTAAGAAGCTAAAAGAAAGAAAAAAATAAGCATTTACTCTAATTTACTACTAACAACATTGGAATACAATACAACACTACATAAGCACAATAGCATGAATGGGACACCTCATTTGGTACCTAACAACACATGAACATGGGGTAGTCAATTAATTATAACTCGGGGCTAACGAGTTAAAGTTTCAAAGAATAAGAACATGGCATCCCACCCTACACTTATCATCAAGCATCACATCCCACAAAGAACTTCCCTCCTCAATTTGCAGCAGTACACAATTTTATGTCACTAAGACATTTCAACAAACACATTGTGGGCATATCTTGCACCTTCTTATATCAATTCAAAGTGGGTTAAAATCACCATACAACCAAAGCAAATACACCTCAAACCACAACCACAACATAACCACATCTTCACAATAGCATCAAATGCACATATTTTACACCAAACTTCACTAATTTTTGGTGACCAAGCTTCAACATAAATTAATTCCACACTATCAAAACACACCAAAAATCTTCCACAATCATAATAATAATAAACACCCCACAAGTTAAGCCCTATTTTCGGCCATAATAGGCAAAGAAACTAAAAAAATTGCACAACTACCTAGGGTTTGGTAAACCTAAAATTACTTAAATATTAAAATCAACTACTAAAAGAAAAGAGGTGAGATGAGAGGAAGACTTACCTTGAAGATGAATAGAAGGAATTGGAGGTGTGTGTGGAAGGAATTTGAGAAGAAGAACAATGGGGGAATTGGGGAGAGTTAGAGAGGGGAGTTTGTGAGAGAGAATGACAGAATTTGTGGGGGGGGGGGAGAGAGAACGGGTTTGTGGTAGGGTCCCAATTAAAAAATGTTAAAAAACTATTTTCTTTATTACACTACCGCGTCTCTAGGTGCGGCACCCCCGCGACGCGGTAGTGGCCCTTTTCAGAGGCTCGACTTCTTTTTCAGAGAGCCATTTGGCCTGGCACGCTGGGCCATTTTTCACAGAGTCCACCTCGTTTTCGATATTTAACTCACAGGTTACACCCCCAACTCTATTATGTACTTATTTTGTGTCCAATTCGTTCTTATACCTTCCCAAACAAGTTTCACAACTCCTAAACTCTAATAATCCTAAACTACAATTGCCTAAACTATTCTAAAAACAAGAAAAAAAGGGTTAGAAGCACTAAAAATTGGTTTGCCCCCCAACAAGCGCCTGATTTAACGTCGCGGCATGACTCAACATGTTTTCAAGCATTGGCCATGTTCACCGAAGTCTTGTGATGTGCAATGTCACCACCCCAATAATGTTTTATTCTCTGCCCATTTCCCAATAAGGTAGCACTTGAGCTAGTATCGTGCAATTCCAGTGCTCCATGAGGCCTCACACTTACCACAACGAAAGGACCTGGCCAATCGAGACTTAAGC
Source organism: Nicotiana paniculata (assembly GCA_005239505.1). Classification (NCBI taxonomy): domain Eukaryota; kingdom Viridiplantae; phylum Streptophyta; class Magnoliopsida; order Solanales; family Solanaceae; genus Nicotiana; species Nicotiana paniculata. The sequence goes on along the minus strand of MDKI01242674.1, from coordinate 19,156 downwards.
TTATTGAGGAAAAACTTCAACCACGAATTAAATAAGAGAACTTCTTAAACCAGCTCAAACTTTTTTCATGCTACCTCTTGGTATTTTCTTTATAAAATTTAGCATTTTCATACGCATGCAATCGAAACTCATCAAGATCGTTGAGTTGTAGCAACCTCTTCTCACCGGCTAAGTCCATATCCATAATTAGCTTTTTAATTCCCCAATAGGTGTTGTGTTTAAGCTCAATGAGCAAGTGGCACGTCTTCCTATAAAATAACATGTACGGAGAAGTACCTATGAGGGTCTTGTATTGTAACAACCCAATCAATCGTTCCGAGAGTTTTAGCCATGTTTCCCCCATTTCTGCTTCATTATATGTAGTTCAGCTCTTTCATGTTGTGTTAGGTTTATTGGTTCGGGTTCGACGTGATTGTGGAGAGAAATGAGACACTTAGTCTCTTAAGTTGGTTATTTAGTTGGAAAAGTCAACCGGAAGTTGACTTATGGGTAACCAATCTCAGAATTTGGTTTTTATGGTTCGGATAGCTTCGTTAAGTGATTTTGAACTTAGGAGCGTGTTCGGAATGTTATTCAGAGGTCTGTGGTAGAATTAGGCTTGAATTGGCGAAATTGGATTTTTGGAGATTTTCGGTCAGCAGTGGAAAATTAGCTATCGGCGTTGGAATGTAATTACGAGAATTGGAATAGGTTTTTAGTGTCATTTGTGATGTGTGTGAAAAATTTTAGGTCAATCGGACGTGGTTTGGTTGGTTTCGGCATCGTTGGTGAATTTTGGAAGTTTAGAAATCCTTAGGCTTGAATTCAAGGTTAATTTGGTATTTTGATTTTGTTTTGGGTGATTCGAAGGCTCGACAAAGTTTGTTTGATGTTATGGAATGCGTTGGTATGTTTTGGTTGAGGTCCCGAGGGTCTCGGGTGAGTTTCGGGTGATTTCGGACCATTTCTAGGGCATTTCTAGTTGCTGGTTTTTGGCTTCAGGGGTGTACAGTGGGATAGCATAGATCTGGCCGCGTTAGCATAGGGAAAAATTGGAAAAATCTAGTTGTGCTATGGGATGGCATAAGACTTCCCGCGATCGCATAGAGTAAAATTGTTGTTGCATTATCCTGACTTTGGAAGCTTATAACTCATTATCTATAAGGGATTTGAAGATGATCCGAAAATGGAAGTCGTAGCACTTGATTTCTAGTTTTCATAAAGTTAAACCAATTTTAATTTGGTATTTTGTACAAAATGTTATGACCATTATACTAGAGACTATTCGGAAGAGTTGGAGAAGGTTGTTGGAAAAAACATTTCTACGCGATCGCATGGGAAAGGCCGCGATCGCATAGGGTAGAAGAAGGGCTGGTAAATTTTGTTCCTTGCGAACGTGAGGCCTAGGCCTCGTTTGCATAGAGTGATCTGGGCAAAATTATTTAAACCCCTCTTTCGCGAATTGCAGTCCATTTTTCACCATTAATGAGCGGTTTTGAAGCTTTTTGAGATGGATTGAAGAGGGAATCAAAGGGAAACACTTGGAGGTAAGATTTTGGACTTCAATACTCGATTCTATGGTGATTTCTGAGTAATTAAACCTGAAATTAGTGAAATTTACACCCAAAAATTGGAGAATTAGGGCTTATGATTTTGAGACCTTTGATTGAGGATTTGAGGGACCATTTGAAGTCCGATTTTGATGTTCTTGATATTTACGGACTCGTGGGAGGATAAGGATTCTTGTGATGTAATTTTTATTGGATTCTGAGACGTGGGCCCGGGGGCCGGGTTTGAGCCAAATTTGGAATTTTTTGTCTAATTTGATAATTTTCATTTGTAATTCATTCCTTTAGCGTATATTGATGGTATAAATCTTACTTTGACTAGATTTGGAGAAATCGGAGGTCGATTAGAGGGGCAAGAGCATCGTGGATTAGTATTCGGGGCGGTTTGAGGTAAGTAACGATTGTAAATCTAGACCTGAGTGTATGAAACCCCATTATTTCGTATTGTTTTGATAAATGAGGTGACGCACATGCTAGGTGGCGAGCGTGTGGGCGTGCACCAATAGGTATTATGACTTGGTCCGTCCCGTGGCGACTATTAAGCCGCGTGTTTGATTTTAAAATCATATGATATCCTGAATTTTAGAGGTTTATATTATATTATAGGTTATATGCCATGTTTGGGGCCTTGTGCCGACCTTTTTTTACCCTTAGGGGTATTTTTCCCACTATTCTCACACTATTCTTGTTAGAAAAATTATGAAATCAGACATGCTTTATATCTGTTGATGTTTATCACTATTATCCCCATGTTTTTGAATACTAAGAGTTATCTTAGCCTGAGTCCCGTGAGTTGTGATGAGTTTTCCCGAGTGGCTTGTGAGGGTGACTGAGTGAGGCCGAGGGACGAGTTTGTGATGATAGTTATGGATCGGGCTGCGTGCCGCATCAATATATATATTGGATCGGGCTGCGCGCCGTAGCAATATATATATTGGATCGGGTTGCACGCCGCAGTGATATAGCGCTTGGGATGAAGGAGCCCCTCCAGGAGTCTGTACACCCCCCGTGAGCGTTGTCGACTATTATGGATCGGGCTGCACGCTGCAGCGGTTATATATTGTACCTGTTGAGTGAGAGTGCTGAGTGTGAGCATTGACCTTTGAGAGTAGAGTCACGAGTGACTGAGGGACTTGCCCGGGAGGCTTATTTGTGAGTGACATTGTGCCCGAGCGGCTGATATTTTACGAAACTACTATTTTCACTCTTCTTTACACTGAACTTTAGTTGAAAAATGTTGAACAAATGTTTATACAAATTATAAAATGGAAAACTGGAGTTTTTATGAAATATTGGGAATGTAGATTCCTGACTTGAGTTTATTCACTTCTATTGTTTCTTATTATATGATTTTTACATGATCTTTAAAAATGGTCGTCACTGCACTTAAGCCTTCAGTTATGGTTGTTACTTACTGAGTTGGCGTACTCACGTTACTCCCTGCACCTTGTGTGCAGATTCGGGTACTGGGGCAGAGCGATAGTTGAGCTACCCCAGTTGGACCATTGTTCGGAGATTGTGAGGTAGTTGTTCGGCGTCCGCATCCTACTTTTTCTCCTGCCTACTCTGTCATTTTACTTTACTTCCTAGACTTGTTGTAGTAGAGAATTAGTATTAGACTGTATCACTTCTTAGATGCTCATGACGGTTGACTCCAAATGTTGGGGCTGTGTTTAGAAGTTCTGATCATTTTTATTGTTTTGAAATGCTTAAGAGTGGAAATTATTATGAAACATAGGATAATTTATGTATTAAATTGGAACCTTATGATATTTTCAGTAAATTTGGCTAGCCTAGTACCATGATAAGCGCTATCACTGCCAGTTTATCGGTCAGGTTGAATTGTGAAATTTCAGTTATGTTGTGTTATCAGACCTATATATGGGTAGGGTAACGTGGGATCACCCCGGGTATGTGCGTGGTAAGGTTATTCGGAAATTTTGATGGTTTTTGGGAACAACTATGGGCATGTTCGAGGACGAACATATGTTTAAGTGGGGGAGAATGTAACGACCCGGTCGGTCGTTCCGAGAGTTTTAGCCCCGTTCCCCTGTTTCTACTTCATTACATGTAGTTCACCTCTTTCATGTTGTGTTAGGTTTATTGGTTCGGGTTCGGCGTGATGGTGGAGAGAAATGAGACAATTAGTCACTTAAGTTGGTTATTTAGTTGGAAAAGTCAACTGGAAGTTGACTTATGGGTAAACAATCTCGGAATTTGGTTTTATGGTTCGGATAGCTTTGTTAGGTTATTTTGGACTTAGGAGCATGTTCGGAATGTTATTCAGAGTTTCGTGGTAGAATTAGGCTTGAATTGGCGAAATTGGATTTTTGGAGATTTTCGGTCGGCAGTGGAAAATTAGCTATCGGCGTTGGAATGTAATTACGAGAGTTGGAATAGTTTTTAGTGTCATTTGTGATGTGTGTGCAAAATTTCAGGTCAATCGGACGTGGTTTGGTTGGTTTCGGCATCGTTGGTGAATTTTGGAAGTTTAGAAATCCTTAGGCTTAAATTCTGGGTTAATTTGGTATTTTGATTTTGTTTTGGGTGATTCGAAGGCTCGACAAAGTTTGTGTGATGTTATGAAATGCGTTGGTATGTTTTGGTTGAGGTCCTGAGGGTCTCGGGTGAATTTCGGGTGATTTCGGACCATTTCTAGGCCATTTCTAGTTGCTGGTTTTTGGCTTCAGGGGTGTACAGTGGGATAGCATAGATCTGGCCGCGTTAGCATAGGGAAAAATTGGAAAAATCTAGTTGTGCTATGGGATTGCATAAGACTTCCCGCGATCGCATAGAGTAAAATTGTTGTTGCATTATCCTCACTTTGGAAGCTTATAACTCATTATCTATAAGGGATTTGAAGATGATCCGAAAATGGAAGTCGTAGCCCTTGATTTCTAGTTTTCAGAAAGTTAAACCAATTTTAATTTGGTATTTTGCACTAAATGTTATGACCATTATACTAGAGACTATTCGGAAGAGTTGGAGAAGGTTGTTGGAAAAATTTGTTCTACGCGATCGCATGGGAAAGGCCGCGATCGCATAGGGTAGAAGAACGGCTGGTAAATTTTGTTCCTTGCGAACGTGAGGCCTAGGCCGCGTTCGCATAGAGTGATCTGGGCAAAATTATTTAAACCCCTCTTTCGCGAATTGCAGTCCATTTTTCACCATTGTTGAGCGGTTTTGAAGCTTTTTGAGAGGGATTGAAGAGGGAATCAAAGGGAAACACTTGGAGGTAAGATTTTTGACTTCAATACTCGATTCTATGTTGATTTCTGAGTAATGAAATCTGAAATTAGTGGAATTTAAACCCAAAAATTGGAGAACTAGGTCTTATGATTTTGAGACATTTGATTGAGGATTTGAGGGGCCATTTGAGGTCCGATTTTGATGTTCTTGGTATGTACAGACTCGTGGGAGGATAAGGATTCTTGTGATATAATTTTAATCGGATTCCGAGACATGGACCCGGGGACCGGGTTTGAGCCAAATTCGGAATTTTTGGTCTAATTTGGTAATTTTCATGTGGAATTCATTTCTTTAGCGTATATTGATGGTATAAATCTGATTTTGACTAGATTTGGAGCAATCGGAGGTCGATTCGAGGGGCAAGAGCATCACGGATTAGTATTCTGGCTAGTTTGAGGTAAGTAACGATAGTAAATCTAGACCTAAGGGAATGAAACCCCGGTATTTCGTATTGTTTTGATAAATGAGGTGACGCACATGCTAGGTGACGGGTGTGTGGGCGTGCACCAATAGGGATTGTGACTTGGTCCGTCCCGTGGTGACTATTAAGACCCGTGTTTGATTTTAAAATCATATGATATCCTGTATTTTAGAGGTTTATATTATATTGTGGGATGTATGCCATTTTTGGGGCCTTGTGTCGACCTGTTTTGACCCTCAGGGGTATTTTTCCCACTATTCTTACACTATTCTTGATAGAAAAATTATGAACTCTATCATGCTTTATATCTGTTGATGTTTATCATTGTTATCCCCTTGTGTTTGAATACTGAGAGTTATCTTGGTTTGAGTCCCGTGAGTTGTGATGAGTTCGCCCGAGTGGCTTGTGAGGGTGACTGAGTGAGGCCGAGAGCCGAGTTTGTGAGTGAGGATAGTTATGGATTGGGCTGCACGCCGCAGCGGGTTACTACTATTGGTCGGGATGCACGCCACAGCAGGTTACTATTATGGATCAGGATGCACAACGCAGCGGGATATTATATGGATCGGGCTGCACGCCGCAGCGGTTATATATGGTACTTGTTGAGTGAGAGTGTTGAGTGTGAGCATTGACCTATGGGAGTAGAGTCACGGGTGACTGAGAGATTTGCCCGAGAGGCTTATTCGTGAGTGACACTATGCCCGAGCGGCTGAATTAATACGAAACTACTGTTTTCACTCTTCCAGTTGGAGAATTGTTCGGGGATTGTGAGGTAGTTGCTCGGCGTCCGCAGCCTACTCTTTCTCCTTCCTACTTTGTCATTTTACTTTACTTCCCAGACTTGTTGTAGTAGAGAATTAGTATTAGACTGTATCACTTCTTAGATGCTCATGACGGTTGACTCCAGATGTTGGGGTTGTGTTTAGAAGTTCTGATCATTTTTATTGTTTTGAAATGCTTAAAAGTGGAAATTATTATGAAACATAGGATAATTTATGTATTAAATGGGAACCTTATGATATTTTCAGTAAATTTGGCTAGCCTAGTACCACGATAAGCGCCATCACGGCCAGTTTAGATTTGGGGTCGTGACATGTGTGCAGTTCGATATGCCCATAATGTGTTGTCTAGCTTTTCAGCCCAGTCCTTCCTATTTCCACTTATTGTTTTCTCTGGAATCTGATTAACCTCTTGTTTGACACTTGCACTTAACCACTTGATTGGGGGTGATAGGCGGTGGCAACCTTTTGCTTGACTCCATACTTCTCTAGAACATTATTTAAAAATTTGTTACAAAAGAGAGTTCCTCCATCACTTATCAAACCTTGGAATCCCATAGTGTGTGAAGATATGCTTCTTTACAAAGTTTACCACTACCCTTGCGTCATTAGTAGGAAGAGAAATGTCCTCCACCCACTTAGACACATAGTCGACCGCCACCAAGATGTACCAATGACCATTAGAGTATGGAAACGGTCCCATAAAATCAATCCTCATAACATCAAAGAGCTCTACTACCAAAATATTTTGCAAGGGCATCTCATGTTTCTTCGTGATTGTTCAGGTTCTTTGGCACCTGTCACACTTGTTAACAAAGGTGTGTGCATCCTTAAACAATTTTGTCCCATAGAAACCCGATTGCAACACTTTTTGGACTGTTATGTCCCCACCATGGTGACCTCCATATGAAGAAGCATGACAGTCATGCAATATTGCATTCATCTCCTTATTAGGGACACACCTTCGTACCAACTTATCTGTGCACTGCTTATACAGGAATGGCTCATCCCACATCTAGAGCCTCTGCTCATCCCACATATAGAGCCTCACATCTTGTAGAAACCTTCTTCTATTATCAGGTGTCAATCCTGGTGGCGTCACCCCATTTGCAATAAAATTCACATAATATGCATATCACGGGGCTTCACTCGAGGTGATTGCTAATAATTGCTCATCATAAAATGTTGCTTTGATCGACCCCCCCCCCCTTCCGCTACATGGCTCCGATTTTCTAATCGGCCACTTGATTCTCTGTTCCTTTTCACTCAGATCTCTAAGTCAAATTCTTGCAAGAGGAGAACCCATCGAATTAGCCTTAGCTTGGCATCTCTCTTTTCAAACAAATACCTTATAGCTGAGTGATTAGTGTAGATGATGACTTTGGTTCCCACTATATAAGATCTGAACTTGTCAAACACCCACACCACTGCAAGCAACTCTTTTTTAGTAACAGTGTAGTTCATCTGGGTTGGATTCAGAGTTCTGCTCGCATAATAATTGGAGTGAAAAATTTTCTCCCTCCTTTGCCCCAAAACAGATCCATTGGCCATGTCACTCGCATCGGACATCAACTCAAATGGCTGCATCTAATCCAAGGAAATGATAATTGGTGCAGTCACCAATATTCCCTTCAGCTCCTCAAATGCTTTCAAACAGGCATCATCAAACTTTACGTGATGTCTTTCTCAAGGAGCCTGCACAAAGGAGAAGAAATTTTTAAAAATTCCTTAATGAAATGACGATAAAAACCTACATGGCCAAGAAAATGTGAATGCCCTTGAAGGACGTTAGTGGGGGAAATTTTTCAATCGCCTCCACCTTTTCTTTGTCCACATGCAAACCATTTTTGGACACCTTGTTCCCCAAGACTATACCTTCTCGTACCATGAAATGATACTTTTCCCAGTTTAGCACCAAGTTTGTCTCTTCACACCTAGCAAGCACTTTATCAAGGTTCATTGAAACACCCAAACACAGAAAAGTCACCCATGAACACTTTTACAAATCTTTCAACCTTGTCAATAAAAATAGTCATTATATACCTTTGAAAAGTCATAGGTGCATTACAGAGCCCAAGTGGCATTATCTTGAACACATATGTGCCATAGGGACATGTAAATGTGGTCTTATCTTGGTCCTCTGGGGCTATATCAATCTGATTATACCCAATAGCCATCTAGGAAACAGTAGTATTCCTGTCCAGCTAATCTATCAAGCATTTGATCAATAAAGGGGAGGGGAAAGTGGTCCTTTCGAGTGGCATTGTTTAATTTTCTATATTCTATGCAAATTCTCCACCCAGTCACAATTCTTGTAGGAATCAGATCATTTTTTTCATTAACCACTATAGTCATCCCCCCCCCTCTTCTTAGGCATGCATTGGACGAGGCTTACCCATTTGGTATCAGAGATTGGAAACACAATACCTGCATCAAGCAACTTAATCATTTCTTTTCTTACCACCTATTTCATGATTGGATTTAGACGGCATTTTTGCTCTACACTCGTCTTGTGTCTATCCTCCATGAGGATCTTATACATGCAGAAATCTAGACTAATGCCTTCAAATTCAGACATCGTCCACCCAATGGCTTTCTTGTGCTCACGTAGCACTCTCAATAGCTTTTCTTCCTGCAATATACACAAGTCATAGGAAACAATAACAGGTAAAGTGTCAGAACCACCCAATAAGCATATTGAATGTGAGGGGGAAAGGGTTTAAGTTTAACTTTTGGAGCTTCTTCCATGTACGGCTTTGAAGGAGGCGCACTTAGCCTATTCAAGGGCTCAAAGGGGTTTAATCCCTGGATGTATTGCATCTAGGATATGCCTCATCTCCTCAACCTCATCATCAATCTCTAAGCTATTAAACAACATGGGTGCTTTCTCTTGAGAATTGTCTAGATATACACTCGTGTCAATAAGCTGATTATCCACCTCCACAACAGATATCATAGAGAGCTCCTCATAGGCAGGGAACTTGGATTGCCCTGTAGACATTAAAAACTGCTTCCTCATTGTCCACCCTCATAATCATTTTTCCCTCTCTAACTTTTATAATTGCATCACATGTAGCCAAGAGAGGTCATCCCAATATGATTGAAACTTGTTCATCAGCCTCGTAATCTAGGATAATGAAGTCCACTGGGAAGATGAATTTCCCAATTTGCAGCAACACATCTTCAATCACTCCTTCAAGGTAGGCTATGGACCTATCGGCTAGTTGCAACATCACAGTGGTTGGTCTTGGAGCTCCCAGACCCAATTGCTTGAACAAGAACAAGGGCATCAGATTTATACTCGCCCCCAAATCACAAAAAGCACGTGCCAAATATATATTACCTATTCGCACAGGGATGTTCAAGCTTCCAGGATCCTTAAGCTTTTGAGGAAGCTTGTTTTGGACCCATGAAGTGCAATCCTCAGTAAGTATGACTATCTCAAATTAAGTTAATCTCATCTTGTGAGCCACTATATTTTTTATGTACATAGCATACTTTGGAATTTTGAGAAGTACATCTACCAATGGAATATTCAATTGCACCTGGCTCAACATAGAGACAAATTTGTGAACATGCGATCATCATTCTTCTTCTACAATCTTTTGGGAAAAGGTGGTGGTGGCCTTGAAACATTCAGTGGCTCTGAACTTGCATCATCTTTCTTTGACTCATGTGTTGCTTTAGGAATCAATTTCCCTTCAGGTATAGGCTTGTCCTTTCTCTTCTTTGTCACTTCCTTTAATTCCTCATGTTTCTGAGTGTAACTGCATTAACTTGATGGTTCTTCTCTATATCACTGGGAAGAGCGTCTGCAGGCCTAGTATTTTGATTCAACACTAACTTCCACATTTGCCTCTCATGATTTCTGAAGTTGGTCCTGAGTTGTTTATTGTCAAGAAAAAACTTCTTCAACAAGTCATTTGTACTCTCTTCTATTTTCTGGGTTAGCTTCTACGGTTGATTAAAATTTCCTTAGGGCCTATAATGATTCTAAGTCTACTTATTTCCACCCCAAGATAAGTTAGGATGATTCTTCCAATTTGGATTGTAAGTGTTCCCGTATTGTGCATGTTGGTTCATCGGACCTCTGATCTGTTGCCCCACATAGTAGATAGATTCAGGATTCGCGGGGCACATGTCACTCGAGTGACTGTCACCACATAGTTTGGAGAAAGTAGACATCTTTTGTACATGTTGCATCTGTTGTGTTTGATGCATTGTCATTCTATTCATCTGATTTGCCAATTTTTCTATATCTGCTCTCATGGCTGAGAAGTCAACAAGCTTAATTACACCGGCTATTTTCTGTTAAATTTCTCTTTGTGATTCCCCATCTCCTTGCCTGTTATGATCATTAGCAGAGAAGTTGTTTAGCAACAACTTGTGATTCCCCACAAGTTGAGTCAAGCTTCATCTTTGATGTCTCGTCTAGCCCATTAACAAAAGTGTGACCCAACACCTCATCTGTTTGACAATGATGTGGGCACTTTCTGAGTAGCTTTTTGTATCTTTCCCAACCTTGAATAAGAGTCTCACTATCCCGTTTTTGGAACCCAAGAATCTAGCTCCTTAGCGACTTTAAGAACTTGATTAAGAATTTCCTTGCCAGATCATCCAAAATGTGGATTGGGTTCGTGGGCTCCTTTTACAACCATTCCCTAGCTTCCCCCTATAGTGAAAAGGGAAACAGTGTCAGCCTGACATAGTCCTTGGAAACGTTCTGATAATTGTAAGTATCCGTAATTTCTAGGAAGTTATGAATGTTCCTCTGGCGGGTCTTCATGAGATAGACCCGCATATTTCCATGTGGACTGAATTAGTTGTATTATGTACTGTCTGAGTTCAAAGTGACCCGTGATATCGGGTTTCACAATAGCCTGATTCGTATTAGCAAGTTTGGGCCTTGCAGCTTCTATCACTAGACGCTCTTCATTCACTTCCATCTCTATTGGTCGTGGTTGAACTATGATGTCCAACTCTTTTTCTATTCAATTTCGAGCTTCAACTTCCCTCCTCACTCTGTGAAGTGTTCGTTCAATTTCAGGATCAAGAGGAAGGATATTGTTTGTGCTTCTACTCCTCCGAATTCATGCGAAGAGTTTGCGTTAACAAAAACAAGGCAAACTGAAAATTAAAACTTGAACAAATAATTAATACAAGCTTAACTCAATCAAGTATCTAATTTCGAAGTCCCCGACAACGGCGCCAAAAAATTGTTGTGACCAAACACACTCACGCAAGTATACGTGGTCGTCACGTAATAGAGTAGTGAGTAGAGTATTGTTCCCACAGAGACTTATGATTAACTTTTGACTGATTCAAACTTAAATAACTTATTGACTCAAGAGATTTCTCACAAAATGTGTAAGTGACAAATTTGCTACCTAATAAACTACCAAGCAATGAAATAACCAGAAATCAACCACAACACTTAAGCAATTTCGATAAAAATCAGTAGGAGAGAGTATTCTATGGTCATAGGCTAGCTAACAATCTTGTTGTGTTCTTGGGTTTAAATGACAAATTGATTTATCTGGATTGTTGATTGACAGGGTTGATATTAATCATAAGAATCTGTCGAGTTCTTACTCGCCTATTCAAGCTAACTTAATGCCTATATGTCTATGGAATTAAGACTAACAAGAATGCATTTATACTTCCTGTATTTCAACCAAGAAAGGCAATTAGATATATTTCTATCCTTATTGTGAATCCATTCCCCGATGCCTGGGTTCATGAACCTGCTACATTTAATTCTATATGTAATATAGAATTCCCACTTTCGAGTTCAAATCTAGATTCTAGATAGCATTTCATTTTTAGCTACTCAGCAAAATAATTAAAAACAAAATTAAATAAACAACCCAATATGATCAAACTCGTCAATTTAAAATTCAAACGTCAACATTCATGTAACACCCATGACCCCGGAATATTAGGGTTCTGAGCCACTCATGTTTATATACAATCATAAAAAATAATATTTTCAAACATAAAATCAATGAATACTAGAAGAAGAATGAAAGAATTGATCAAATTCGTGCTCCCCAAGTGTTTCGTACTTTTGTTTTCCTCTCAAAGTTACATACTCCCCTCAAAATCGTATTTTTAGTTATTTATACCGTGGAGAAACAAACCCAGGTGAAGCTACCCTCACCAAGCCGAAGTAGGAAACTACTCTGCGATTTTTTGTACACCCGCGCCGCGTGCCGCGCTGCACCCTGCAGCGCGCTTGTGGAGATTATCAGTGGGCATGCATTTTTCCTGTCAGGCAAGTATTTCATTGTTGTGTCACGCCCTGAGGCACCCCATGCGGCGCGGAAGTGTCATCTTCCCTGAGTAAAATTTTTTCATCCTCTTTTGAGATCCAGACTTGGTACACGACCTCCGAACACGATAAATTATAGGGGTTTTACTCCGACTTCAAAGCTCAAAATTGATCGATTCAACTCCAAATTAACTTGTTAGCTCGAAATCACTTCCTGGGGTAGAGAATGAGATTTGTGTGAGGAAAATAGAGAAGGAGTGGGGAAGGGTGTTGTGTGTGTGAGGGAGAAGGGAGTGGAGTTAAAAAAAATTGATAATTAGAGAATAAGAGAAATGAGGGGAAAGGACGTATTTCAGATCTTGAATTAAAGGTATCAATCGATGTCGGTCGGTATTCTTAAGTGACCGTTGATTGTGTTTGCCACAGTTAACCGGCCAACTTCGATCGTTAATTTTAAAAAAACATAAATTATTATCTTGTGTTATTATTTCTTACAATATTATAAACTTCAAAAAAATATAAACTATAAGCATATATTTTATTCACTTATATATTTACTAATAAATAATTATAAATTATAAGCATAATCTTTATAAATAATGATTATATTATCTAATTACTTTTAATAAATTATAAGCATATATTTTATTCACACATATATATAATTAATCACTCATAATAAAAAATAAAGGTATATATGTGAGAAGTTTATTTTATTCGAAATCCACATTTCTTCTTATATGTTCATTCATTTTATAACTAATTAAAAATCACATAGATTAATAAATATCGGTTGAGACGTTTTACCTTTTTTATTCATCTATTTAAGTTAATTTCTAAGTTATAATTAAGTATATGAGTCATTTCACACACACACAAACAAGCATACATTATATTGTAATTGATGATCAATCACATACATTACTACGTACGAAAACTTGATCAATTGATGAATTGGTAAACCAATATTATTTTATTTTAAATATGTTTAATCGATTTTTATATTAACTCGTTTACTTAATGCCATTAACTTCTTTTCGTTTATTTAATTTGTGATACATATATACATGTCAAATAAGTTTAGTATTCTTCTATATTTCATTCATTCATCACTAATAATGCACGACATAGATTAATTGATATAGGTCGAGATGTTTTGCTTTTAATATTCATCGATATAGGTTGAGACGTTTTTTTTTTAATATTCATCGATGCATCTAAGTAAGTTATAAGTCGATGAATCAATTTACAAATAGCTACATTTGATGATGATCTATTATATATACTAATTAGATTATTAGCTCTTCACAAGTGTATCCCCAAAAGAACCCGACCATATGGCCCTAGCGCTTCGCGTTCTTAGATTTGGCTATACCTCTCTCTCTATATATATATATATAAATAGATATGTCACTTTGTTGTAACACTTTAACTATATATAGCTTGTTATAGTATATGTTAGTGCATTCATTATTTGTATTACAAAATAAAGTGTTAATGAATTATATTTTTATTATTTAGATAGTAAATTTTAATGTGATTCAAAAGCATGTTCATGTTTGACATGTGAATCGACCGAAGTTGGTCGGTTATATTCCAGAAATTACATATACCGTCCAAAGTTGGTCGGTAAAATCTTCTCCTGTATTAACCGACCGACTTTGGTCGGTATATTCAATAAATTTTATAAAATATTTTAAGTAATGATATAATTATTAAAATTTAAAATTGTGGGTCCAAATTACCGACCGATGTTGGTCGGTAATCAAAAAAGTTCTTTGACTAATCAAGTCTGACCATTGCGGTCTAATATTTGACCAATATACCGATCGAAATCGGTCGGTATGTAATTTTTAAAAATATATATATATATATATATATATAATATGCTTTTTTGGTAGTTTTCGTCTGTTTTGGAGTATTTTTTGGTCTCTTTTGTTGACGGACCAGAGTTGCTCTGTATGGCTCGATCAGATATTCCCGGATTTCTAGTAGCGATCATTGGAGACCTCGCCAGCGGCACTGCCTTCACTCTTTCTTCTTTCCCCCTCCCCATTGTTCCCCTTCTGTGGGTGTGGGTGGGTGTGTGTTCCGTCGAGACCCAGATTTCCGATGACGTGAGCAACACCATAGTCAGATTGCCGGAAAAAATCGGCATCACTGGTGGTCACCTCCTCAAATGGACATATCCCTTCCGACCTGTAGCCACTGCCTTTCAGTATTTGTTATCTCTTATCCCCAGCACGTTCTTCCCCGTAATTGTATTCTTGTTTATTTCTGCTATACTATTGAACTGCACAGGTACAATTTGTTGTCGTGTCCTAGCCTCGTCACTACTTCGCCGAGGTTAGGCTCGGCACTTACTCAGTACATGGGGTCGGTTGTACTGATGCTACACCTGCACTTCTTTATGTATTGCAGATTACGCAGACGGAACCAGTGTACATCGCTAGTGGGAGTGTCCTTCAGTCCATTCCAGACGACATCGAGGTAGTTCCGCATGGCGTTCGTGGATCTCGGCGTCCTTGTCTATCTTTCATTCTGTCTTTTATGTGTTTTCCAGACAAATACATCATTTTATTTTCAAACTGTTGTTTTAGTCAAATCTTAGACTAGTTCGTGAGGTTGTGACTCCACTTTTGGGTTGTACTTAAAGGGATTTCTGCGTTATTAGCTATCGTTATTTAGAATTATGTTAATGCTTATGCACTTTGTTTCAATTATATAGTCAGTGTTCGCTACTTTCACTTGTTAATAAATCAACACAGTTAACATGTTGGCTTGCCTAGCGGGTGCAACGTTAGGCGCCATCACGGCCTGAAGGTGGGATTTCAGGTCGTGACAAGTTGGAAATCAGAGCACTAGGTTGCTTAGGTCTCACAACTCACAGACAAACTTGGTAGAGTCTGAGGGATCGGTACGGAGACGTCTGTACTTATCCCCAGAGGCTGCAAAGTTAGGAATAACTTCACTTTTATTCTTTTCTGTTGCGCGATTTGAATTCTAAATGCTAATTGAGTTTTGATTCTATTCTCTCACAGATGGCGAGAACGCGTGCTTCCTCATCTACCGATCAGCAGCCCGATTATCCTGTTGCAGCTCCTACGAGGGGCCGAGGCCGTATTAGAGGCCGAGGCAGGGGCAGGGCACAGCCCAGGGAAGCATCCCTAGTAGAGGACCCACAGGTAGACTTTGCCGGTGAGGTTCCTACTCAGGCAGTTCCAGTGGACCAGCTCAGGTCCTAGAGGGGTTCATTGCCACCCCGTTGCATCAGGACGCTCTAGTCCGCTTAGTGGGACTCATGGAGAGTGTGGCTCAGGCCGGTCTTCTTCCTACTGCACTAGCCGTCTCTCAGGCTGGGCGAGGGACCCAGACTCCTTCTACTCGCACACCAGAGCAGCTAGATCATCAGTTCCAGATTCCGGTACCTCAGACGGCCGGAGTAGCTCAGCCGGGCATTGTGGACCCGGCAGTTTAGGGAGCAGCTATGTCGGCAGATGCTTTATGGAGATTGGATAGATTCACCAATTTATTCACTACTACATTTAGTGGTTCACCATCATAGGATCCCCAGGATTATTTGGACAGCTTTCATGAGGTTCTTCGGAACATGGGCATACAAGAGTCCAATGGAGTTGATTTTGCTACTTTTCGTCTTTCGGGTTCCGCCAAGACTTGGTGGAGAGACTATTGCTTGACCAGGCCATCTGGGTATGCACCATTGACTTGGGCTCAGTTCTCCGAGTTATTCGTGGGGAAGTTCCTTCCAGTTACTCAGAGGGAGGATCTTTGGAGGCAGTTTAAGCACCTCCAGCAGGGATCTATGTCCGTCACTCAGTATGAGACCAGGTTCATCACTCTAGCTCGGCATGCCATTATGATACTCCCCACTGATCTTGATAGAGTGAGGAGGTTTATTTAGGGTTTGGCTCAGCCCATCAGGCTTCAGATGGCCAAGGAGTCAGGTACTGATATTTCATTCCAGGATGCGGCCAATGTGGCCCGGAGGATTGAGATGATTATGTCACAGGGTTGTGGTCAGGGGGATGACAAGAGGCCACGTCACTTCGGTCATTTCAGTGGAGCCTCATCTCGGGGCAGGGATTCTTCAGGCAGAGGTCATCCTCCCAGACCCTATCAGTAGGCACTTCAGGTAGCTCATAGTGCACCGCCGCTTCAGAGTTTCCAGGGTGGTTATTAGAGTCGACAGGGCCAGTTCCAGAATTAGCAGCCACATCAGCATGGGCCTTGTTATTCTTGCGGTGGATTGGGCATATTTCCAGGTTTTTCCCCCGAGGTTCTGGTGGGTCTCAGTATCAGGGTTCTCGTGCCATGGTTCTCGCATTAGGCGCACCCCCACCCTCTCAGCTAGCTAGGGGTGGTGGTCGGGGTGCCAGAGGTAGAGGTCAGACTCATAGAGGTAGAGGACATGCCACGAGAGGTAGAGGTCAGGCTGCAGTAGGTCGACCCAGAGATGATCAGGTTGGAGGGGCTCAACCCCGGTGCTATGTTTTTCCTGCCAGGCTTAATGCGGAGGCTTCTGATGCAGTTATTACAGGTACGGTTTCAGTTTGCAGCCGAGAGGATTCGGTGTTATTTGATCTGGTTTCTACATTCTCCTATGTGTCTTCATATTTTGCCCCTTATTTGAGTATGCCCTGTGATTCCTTGAGTACTGCTATGCATGTGTCTACAACGGTGGGTGATTCTATAGTAGTAGATTGAGTCTATCGTGCTTGCTTAGTAGTCATTGGTGGTCTGGAGATTTAGGTTGATCTTTTGCTTCTTGATATGGTTTACTTCGATGTTATATTGGGGATGGATTGGTTATCCCCCTATTATGCTATTCTGGACTGTCATGCCAAGACAGTGACCTTGGCCTTGCCAGGGGTGCCTCATTTTGAGTAGAGGGGGACTCCTAGTCATTCTTCTAGTAGAGTCATTTCTTATATGAAGGCTCGCGCATGGTCGAGAAGGGTTGTTTGGCCTATCTGGCCTATGTTCGTGATTCTAGAACCAAGGTTCCTTCCCTGAAGTCTGTGCCCGTGGTTCGTGAGTTTCTAGAGGTATTCCCTGCTGACCTGCCGGGTATGCCGCCCGACAGGGATATCAATTTTTGTATTGAGTTAGCTCAGGGCACCCAGCCTATTTCTACTATGCCGTACGTATGGCCCCGCCAGAGTTGAAGGAGTTGAAAGATCAGTTGCAGGATTTGTTGGATTAAGGCTTCATTAGGCCTAGTGTTTCTCCTTGGAGTGCTCCAGTATTGTTTGTCAAGAAGAACGATGGCTCGATGAGGATGTGTATTGACTACCGACAGTTGAATAATGTTACTATTAATAACAAGTATCCTTTGCCGAGGACTGATGATTTATTCGACCAGCTTCAGGGTGCTTCAGTGTTTTCCAAGATTGACTTGAGATCTGGTTACCATTAGCTGAGGATTAGGGCGTCTGATGTCCCTAAGACATCCTTTCGCACTTCTTATGGGCATTATGAGTTCTTGGTGATGTCATTTGGGCTGACCAATGCCCGTTGCTTTCATGGAGTTAATGCACCGAGTGTTCAGGCCTTATTTGGACTCATTTGTGATTGTTTTCATTGATGATATTTTGATTTACTCTCACATCCGAGAGGAGCATGAGCAGCACCTTAGAGTCATCCTCCAGACTTTGAGGGATAGTTAGTTGTATGCAAATTTTCCAAGTGTGAGTTCTGGTTGAGTTCAGTTGCATTTCTAGGCCATGTGGTATCGTCAGAGGGTATTCAGGTGGATCCCAAGAAGATTCAGCAGTCAGAGATTGGCCTAGACCCACCTCAGCTATAGAGATACCGGAGTTTCTTGGGCTTAGCAGGTTATTATCACCGGTTTGTGGAGGGCTTTTCATCCATTGCAGCCCCGATGACCAGGTTGACTCAGAAGAGTGCTCAGTTCAGGTGGTCTGATGATTGTGAGGTGAGCTTTCAAAAGCTCAAGACAGCCTTGACCACAGCACTAGTGTTAGTTTTGCCCACAGGTTCAGGATCGTATACCGTGTATTGTGATGCTTCACGGGTTGGGCTTGGTGCAGTGTTGATGCAGGATAGAAAGGTTATAACCTATCCTTCTCGTCAGTTTAATGTTCAAGAGAAGATCTATCCAGTTCATGACTCGGAGATAGCAGCTATTGTGCATGCATTGAAGATTTTGAGGCATTATTTGTATGGTATGCCATGTGAGGTGTTCACGGATCATAAGATCTTACAGTATATGTTCAAACAGAAGGAGTTGAACATAAGGCAGAGGAGATGGTTAGATTTGTTGAAGGATTATTATATTACCATTCTTTATCATCCCATTAAGGCCAATGTGGTGGCCGATGCTTTGAGCCGGAAGTCAGCCAATATGGGTAGACTTTCCTATTTATCAGTCGGAGAGCGACCTCTTGATTTGGATGTTCAGGCTTTAGCCAACCAATTTGTGAGATTGGAGGTTTCTGAGGCTGGCAGTGTTTTGGCCTATACCGTAGCCCGTTCTTCTTTGTATGACCGTATTTGGGACAGGTAGTATGATGATCGCCATTTATGTGTTCTTAGAGAGAGTCAGGCACAGAGATGCCAAGCAGGTTACGGTTAATGTTGAGGGAGTTTTGAGGATGCAGGGTCGGATTTGTGTACCTGATGTGGATGGTATTCGTGAGTTGATACTTCAAGAAGCCCATAGTTCCCGGTATTCTATTCATCCAGGCACCGCAAAGATGTACCAGGACTTGCGGAAGCACTATTGGTGGCGGAGGATGAAGAAGGATATTGTAGCTTATGTAGCTCGGTGTTTAAACTGTCAGCGGGTTAAGTACGAGCACCAGAGACCCGGTGGTTTGATGCAGCAAATTCAGCTTCCCGAGTGGAA